>PVLC010006009.1:0-27395 GCA_004027655.1 Graphiurus murinus
TACTGGGGATTGAACTCAGGGGCATTCTACCTCCGAGCTATACCCCCAGCCCTATTTTTTATTCTTTATTTTGAAACCGGGTCTCACTAAGTTGCGGAGTGCCTCACTAGGTAGCTGAGGCTGGCCGCGAACCCGGATCCTCCGGTCTCAGCCTCCCGAATGCTGGGATTACAAGCGTGCGCCACCACGCCCGGCTTAATCCTACACTATTTAAATAATTAAAAGTTAAAACAATTTTTCCTTCAACTTAAAAAATGGCAATATAGGTTATTATGTAATTTAAGTATTGTCATATTATTGGTTTATTTAAATTAGGATATGACACAATAAAAAACATATTCTCTATACTCACCTAAAACATTTGCACCAGAGGTGGGATAATTTTCAACAAGTTCCACAAAGTTAAGGGGGAAGATCCCAGTTCTGTCTCGAAGTTCTCCTCTGGCCCACTCCTCATTCACATACTCTTTAAGAATAATTATTTCTCCCTCTGAGAAACTTAACTCATCCTTCTGGTCTCCAATATATTCAAACCGAGCAACACATCTTGCACCTCTGAACAGAGAATATATTTGTAGGTTAAACTAGAGAGCACTAACTATATATATAGATTTTTTTTTCATGATCTTAATTAGCTTTACAGACACACACACACACAGACACACACACACACAGACACACACGATCTTAATAAGCTTTATTTTCAATTCTAGAATTGGGGCAACATTTCATTCCATAAAATAGAGTGCTTCTTAGTACTAACTTTTTATTCCTGTGCTACTGGGGATGAAACCCAGGTACATTTTACCTCTGAGCTATATCCCTACCCCTATTTTATTTTTTGCGGTACTAGAGATGGAACCCAGGGGCATTCTACCTCTGTACTACACCCCCAGCCCTATTTTTTATTCTTT
The DNA here is from genome assembly GCA_004027655.1 of Graphiurus murinus. Lineage (NCBI taxonomy): Eukaryota > Metazoa > Chordata > Mammalia > Rodentia > Gliridae > Graphiurus > Graphiurus murinus. The sequence goes on from PVLC010006009.1 coordinate 915, forward strand.
ATTTTGAAACAGGGTCTCACTAAGTTGCAGATGGCCTCACTAAGTAGCTAAGTCTGGCCGCAAACCTGGATCCTCTGGTCTCAGCCTCCCAAGTACTGAGATTACAAGTGTGAGTCAACAAGCCTGGCTCCTATTTTATTTTATTTATTTATTTATTTATTTATTTATTTTTTGTGGTACTGGGGATTGAACTCAGGGGCGTTCTACCTCCGAGCTATACCCCTCAGCCCTATTTTTTATTCTTTATTTTGAAACCGGGTCTCACTAAGTTGCAGAGTGCCTCACTAGGTAGCTGAGGCTGGCCGCGAACCCGGATCCTCCGGTCTCAGCCTCCCGAATGCTGGGATTACAAGCGTGCGCCACCACGCCCGGCTTATTTTTTATTTGGAAACAGGGCCTCACTAAGTTGATGAGGCTTGGAACCTTTGATCCTCCTGTCTGAGCTTACCAAGTACTGGGATTACAAGTGTGTGACACCATGCCCACCTTAGTACTAACTTTTAAAATATTTTAAAAACTTTAGTTTTTTGTTTGTTTGTTTGTTTGTTTTTTTGTGGTACTGGGGATTGAACTCAGAGGCATTCTACCTCTGAGCTATACCCTCAGCCCTATTTTTTATTCTTTTATTTTGAAACTGAGTCTCACTAAGTTGCGGAGGGCCTCACTAGGTAGCTGAGGCTGGCTGCGAACCCGGATGCTCCGGTCTCAGCCTCCCGAATGCTGAGATTACAAGCGTGCGCCACCACGCCCGGCTTAAAACTTTAGTTTTTCAATAAACATTTATCCTGTGTTTACTGTGGAACAAGGTACATTTGGATAAATAAATATTTTTCCATGAAAAAGAATAAGTCACACATCTAAATAACTGCCTGTGCTTATTTATTTATTTATTTTTTCCTTTTTGGTGGTACTGGGGATTGAACTCAGGGGCTACCTTGAAGCTATACCTGCAGCTCTTTTTTTTATTTCAAAACAGGGTCTCAGCCGGGCGTGGTGGTACATGCTTGTAATCCCAGCATTCGGGAGGCTGAGACCAGAGGATCCGGGTTCGCAGCCAGCCTCAGCTACCTAGTGAGGCACTCCGCAACTTAGTGAGACCCTGTTTCATAATAAAGAATAAAAAATAGGGCTGGGGGTATAGCTCGGAGGTAGAATGCCCCCTAGTTCAATCCCCAGTACCGCAAAAAATAAAAATAAAAAATAAAAAATAAAAACAGGGTCTCACTAAGTTGCTGTGGCTGGCCTCAAACCTGCGATCCTCCTGTCTCAGCCTCCCAAATATTGGGGTTCCAGGTGTGTGCCTATACTTTTTAGTGCTTACTTTTTAGATATAAACCTAGATATGAACTCATAAAGGCTAAGCTCAAGGTCAGAGTACACACAGAATAACAAAAAAGCAGCTGAGTGGTAGTTTACACTGCCACATCTGTCTTTTGATCATTTTTACTTCATTACAGAATCACCCAGACTCCATGTGTTTGTATCCTTGGGCAACAGCAATCCACAGTCTTGTGGAAACCCTTTCAAATCACAAGGGCACTGAGTTTAGAAGCGTGACCCCTTCGGGTCTCAGGACAAGACTGAAGGCAGCATGCAATGAGCAGCAGCTGGGCAGAGCAGATTCTCAATCTATGCTGAACCCGTCAATGAGTTGAACATGTAGATGAAGGGCCTTACTAATCAGGAGGCGGTGTGAACAAAACAGAAACTTGGCATTTCAAAACACATACTCTTCTATCAACTCTGTTGCTTTACAAAATGATTGTTTTGTCTCCTTTAAAACGGTTTTGAGACTAGGAACAACAGTTAAGTGGTTTTAAAACTGTTTCTGAGACTAGGAACAACAGTTAAGTGGTCTGTAAGTTTGACTAAAAATAAGATAAAAAAAGACATAAGCTGGGCATGGTGGCACACGCTTATAATCCCAGTACTTAGGAGGCTGAGACAGGAGGATCACATGTTTGAAGCCAGCCTTGGCAACTGACCGAGGTTCTCCAAATTAGTGAGACCCTGTTTCCAAATAAGAAATCAAATCAGGCTTGGGGTATAACTTGGAGGTAGAACGCCTCTGGGTTCAACCCCCAGTACCCGCCCCCCACAAAAAAGACATAAAATTGTGTTTCTAGAAGATCTGACTTAATACCAAACCTTTGATTTGAGACTTCAGAAAAGAAGCTTCAATAGCAAGAAGCTAAGGAGAAACAATTGCCTGAAAACAAAACATTGGTCCTAGTTCCTATCAAATTTTGATTTAAGTTGGGTCAATGGATCGTGGCTATTCAAGCCCACTTTAAATCAACCTGCTGACATGGTACATGTTGCTTAAAAACAGGTGAAAATGGAAGCTGAAATAGAATTCAACTGCTGTGGCATCAGAAGTTTTCTTATTTGTGATAACCTTTACATTTATTTTCTCAAGTCCCCTGGGAGCATCTCCTTATGTCTGACCTATTCACAGACAGGTTTACAGTCTTTAGCAGGTAGTGAATTCTATTAAATTGCTCATTTAACCAGAATATAAAGTTGCATTGTGGCAGGGTTTTAAATCACTAAGAAGTTACAATGATGCATAAAAAGGTATATAAATTCACTTAAAGGTCTTAAGAGATATAGGAAGACCCATTTAACTTAACTTGCCCTTCGCTTTCCTCTAGTTTCTTTTAAAAACAAAACAATACAAAATGTCTAGCAGGTATGTATGTATGTCTATGTATTTATTTATGGTGCCTGGCTCAAACCCAAGGCCTTGTATCTACCAGGCAAGTGCATTACCAAGACCCACCTAATAACTTTTGTAGGATTCATATTTCTGTAAGATTTGAACATTTTCTATGACAAAAATAGCTGAATCTTCTAAAAATGTGTTGGTAGGTAAATAGCAGAAGGTCCAACTAACATATACTGGTGACAAAACCTCTGCTCAGCTAAGGCAAGGTTGTGGAAAGCATCAGGCTCGCACAGGTCCTAAGGTGGGCATAACACTCCCTGGAAGGTGCTGGAACAAAATACAGATACACAAAATAACACAAATTCGTAACTGCATCTTTCTGTTTATTCACTTGGAAGGTAGATTTTGGGGGTGGGGGATGTTGCTGAGTGAATTTTTCTGAAAGGGGGCAGTGAGTTTGGGAATCTATGGCAGATTCCACTTTGTTGCTCCCTACAAATACTGTATGGAGAGCTGCTCAGGTCAGCTTCTATCAGCATGCTGTGTTTTCACCAGAATTTAACCCATGATCACTTTCTAAATAAGTAAAATTTTCACCACAATTAAAAAGATACTGAGAATCTGAATAATCACACCTTGGAAGTATTTAAGCTTAATAATTCATGATATAAATGCTTTCCTCCTTTGTATTTTGTGCAAAAGAACACAAAACTTACTTAACACAATGTGATGAAACGGATTCTCTTTTCCCATATCCTCCTTCTGGAATATCAACCTAGTGAAGACAAGTTTTAAGACAAGTAATTAGAAAATACATAATTAAAACCAACCAGTTTATCCAAGTGTGGTGGCACACGCTTGTAATCCCAGTACTTAGGAGTCTAACACAGGAGGATCACAAGTTTGAGGACAGCCTCAGTAATGTAGCAAGACTCTTATGAACCTAGTAAGACCCTCTTTCAAAATGAAAAATAAAAAGGGGCTGAGGGTATAGCTCAGAGGCAGAACACCCCCGAGTTCAATTCCCATTACCACCCCCCAAACAAACAAAAAAACCCCAACCAGTTTAGCTAGGTATTAAACTTATTAGTACCAGAAGTACTAAACAGCAAGAAATCCTGAATTTGGATTTTGGAAACAAAATGTATAGCTTGTGACAGTCCTTTTTTTTTTTTTGCGGTACTGGGGATTGAACTCAGGGGCATTCTACCTCCGAGTTATACCCCCAGCCCTATTTTTTATTCTTTATTATGAAACAGGGTCTCACTAAGTTGTGGAGTGCCTCACTAGGTAGCTGAGGCTGGCCGTGAACCCAGATCCTCTGGTTTTAGCTTCCCAAATGCTGGGATTACAAGTGTGGGCCACCACGCCCGGCTAATACAGTCCTTTTTTTTTTTAAAATTCTTTATTTTGAAACAGGGTCTCACTAAGTTGCAGAGTGTCTCACTAGGTAGCTGAGGCTGGCTCAAACCCAGATCCTCTGGTCTCAGCCTCCCAAACGCTGGGATTACAAGCGTGTGCCACCACACCCAGCTCGATACAGTCCTTCTTGAGAAGGCAATCAATCCTTTTCTTATTTCCTAGAATAGGCACATTAATATTCTACCTCTGACTGAGTTTTCTCTATTCCTTGTTCTGCAAGTTGAAAACTTCACCTGAGGACTTAGGAAGGAAACCAGCCGTCAGGCATTTGTGCTGTCATATATCAACACCACCACACCTATGGGATGATGGCCGAAGTCTGCAGCACTTCCTTGGCCCCAAAATAAAACAATTTTATCAAACTGTGGATTGTCTCCACATCCATAACTCCAGAACATCCTCCCACCCCCCTTCAATGTGAATATGGAAGGAAGGAAGGAGTTTGTGAACACCTACTAAGTGGCAGACACTTTATATGTGATGCCTCATTAACACAGGCCAATGGAGTGGGACTGTAATAAAATTCTTGGCCATATGCATGTAGTCTGAAACTACTTAAGGTTATGAGGTTTATACAAAATAAATCAGTGCCCTTCCTGATGAAGACTACAAGGTCTAAGTTTTAAAACAATTGGTTTGATTAAAACTTGGTGTGATTGATTTCAGTGTGGTAATTGTGCTTTTGAAGGTACTGCTACACTGGGCAGAAGAAAAATGGGGAAGAACTCTAAAACTAACATTGTTTTTAATATTAATTTAGAGAGTGTGGCGGAACTTCTCTGAAGAATCAGGCCATATAGACACTGGACAATTTTTAAGGCTTACATTTTATAATCTAAGAGAAAAACACATTTCTATTTGAAAAATATAGATTTTCTACTAGACTGGTTTTCTAAGTTTCTGATGTAATGGAAACTTATTTGCTTTTCCCCCTCCAAATAAGCTGAACTATCTAAGATAGATTAATTGGTATTTCACAGTACTAGTAAGTTATATCAGGAACCGAGTCATACTCTTCCCCTGATACAAATGCTTCATGTTTCACATCCACCTGGGCTTATCACATAAGTTGCAACATACAGGTATTCACAACTTAGACTGTGAAGGTGTATAAAATTCTGACACAGCCAGGCGTGGTGGCACACCCCTGTAATTCTAGTACTTGGGAGGCTGAGACACAAGATCACAGGTTCACCGCCAGTCTTAGCAATCTCGTGAGGCCCTCCTCATCTTAGTGAGATTCTGTTTTCAAAAATAAAAAATAAAATAGAGTTGGGGGGTATAACTCAGAGGTAGAATGCCTCTGGGTTCGATCCTCAGTACCAAAAAACAAAAAACAAAACAAAGAAACAAAAAAAATCCTGAAACTTTAATATAATTTTTCCCAATCAGACTTGAAAGTATTATAGGAAAAACTACAGACTACTACCTCCAATAAAAGTATTTTAGTATTTCCAAATTGATTTTTTTTTTTTAAAGATGGAGGTAAACAGCAGTAGAAAAGAAAAAAAAAAAAAAAAACAGGCACAGTGGTCTACACCTGTAATCCAGTATTTGGGAGGCTGAGACAGGAGAATTGCAGGTTTCAGGACAACCTCATTATTTAAAATAAAAAGGGTTGTGAGTGTAGCTCAGGGGTAGAATGTCCATTGGCATTCTACTACATACAAAACAAAGAAACAAAAATAAAATGCAAATAAGAAGAAGTACCATAAAGCCAGGTGGAGTGGTGTGCACACCTGTAATCCTGGTACTTGGGAGACTGAGACAGGAAGACTGCAGGTTGAGGCCAGCCTCACCAATTTACTGAGACTTATTTCTGTCTCTGTCTTTCTGTGTGTCTGTCTCTGTCTCTCTCGGTACTGGGGATTGAACGCAGGAGCATTCTACCTCTAAGGTACACCCTCAGCCCTATTTTATTTTTTACTTTAAAATGGTGTCTTGCTAAGTTGCTAAGGCTAGCCCTGAGCCTGTGATCCTCCTGTCCCAGCCTCCCAAGTACTGCGATTACAAGAGTGCGCCACCATGCCCAACTCAAAACTTTATTTTTAAATTTTCCAATGCTGAATAAATCAATGAAAGAGAAAGAACCAGAACCCAAGAATCTAGACACATAGTTATTTTTTAAAACCTGTAAATCACACTGGACCGAACAACATTAAAACAAGCACAACCCACTTACAAGTACTTTGACGTAGCTGGCAGGAAATATGCCCGTCTCATTTTTACATTTCCCTCTGTACCAATCTGCATCTACTTTTTCAAGAAGATAAACAATTTCTCCAGACATGAGGTTCAAATCATTCACTTGCTCTGTAATACAAAATTATAGTTATATATTATAAATTGTCCTGGTTGTAGAACTGATTAGAATAGAGAACAAAGTTGCATTTAGTTCTGTCCACTAAGGCAGTATGTTTTATTGATTTTGAGGACAGATTTTAGTAATCAAATTTACTTTTTTTTGTTGTTGTTGTTATTGGTGATAGAACCCAGGGGTATTGTACCTCCAAGCTCCACCCTCAAGACTTTTTTTTGTCATTGTTCTGAAACAGGGTCTCCCAAGGTTTCTGAGGCTGTCCTTAAATGTGTGATCCTCCTGTTTCAGCCTCCCAAATACTGGAATTACAGGTATGTGCTACTATGCCTAGCTTCAAATTAATTAATTAACTAATTGATTGATTATTGATAGTGGGTATTGAATCCAGGGGCATTCTGCCTCTGAGCCAAACTCCCAGTTCTTTTTTATTTTGAAACAGGATCTCGCCAAATCATCTCGTAATCATCCCATTTCAGCTTCCCAAGTACTGAGATAAAAGGTGTTGTGCCACCATTCCAGCTTCAAATTTACTTTTTTTGTGTGTGATACTGGGGATTGAACTCAGGGACATTCTACCTCCGAGCTACAACCCCAACCCTATTTTTTATTCTTTATTTTGAAAGAGGGTCTCACTAAGTTGCAGAGGGCCTCACTAAGTAGCTGAGGCTGGCTGTGAATCTGATTCTCCTGACTCAGCCTCCCAGGTACTGGGATTACAAGCATGTGCTACCATCCCCGGCTTTTTTTTGGCTTTTGATGTTATGAGCTCCCTTTCCTAAGACCAAGTTAGATACATCTACTATGCACTGATTAATGGAAAATGGTTAAAAAAAAAACCCCAAAACTCAAACATTGTGCTGGCCAATGAATCTTACTGTGCCAATATAAACCCCTTTCTGAATGCACGCTAACTCTGAAAAAGTTTTAGAAGCATGGTGTAATACTGTTATCATTACTCTCAATCATGCTTAAAAATCACTTCAAATTAATTAAAGGAGCCGAGTGTGGTGGCACATACTTGTAATCCCAGCATTTGGGAAGCTGAAACCGGAGGATCTGGGTTCACGGCCAGCCTCAGCTGCTTAGTGAGGCCCTCCGCAACTTAGTGAGACCCTGTTTCCAAATAAAGAATAAAAAAATAAGGTTGGGGCTGTAGCTCGGAGGTAGAATGCCCCCAGGTTCCATCTCCAGTACCGCAAAAAAAAAAAAAAAAAAAAAAAAAAAAAAAAAAAAAAAAAAAAAATTAAAGGAAGCTGGGCATGGTAGTGCATACTTGTAATCCCAGTACTTGGGAGGCTAAGACTGGAGGATCCGGGTTCGCAGCCAGCCTCAGCTACTTACTAAATTGCGGAGGAGCCAGGTGCGGTGGCGCACGCTTGTAATCCCAGTACTTGGTACTTGGGAGACTGAGACCATCGGAGGATCCGAGTTCGCGGCCAGCTTCAGCTACTTAGTGATGCTCTCCGGAACTTAATGAGACCCTGTTTCAGAATAAAAAATAGGACTGGGGGTTTGGCTTGGAGGTAAAATGCCCATGGGTTCAATCCCCAGTACTGAAAAAAAAAAAAAAACTAAACTAAAATAAATAAATAAATTGTGGAAGGCCTCACGAAGTAGCTGAGGCTGGCTGCGAACCTGTGATCCTCCTGCTTCAATCTCCCAAGTACTGGGATTACAACTATGCGCCACCATGCCTGACTTAAAAGGTATCTAAAAACCCGGGCCTGGTGGCGCACGCTTGTAATCCCAGCATTCGGGAGGCTGAGACTGGAGGATCCGGGTTCGAGGCCAGCCTCAGCTACTTAGTGAGGCACTCCGCAACTTAGTGAGAACCGGTTTCAAAATAAAGAATAAAAAATAGGGCTAGGGGTATAGCTCGGAGGTAGAACGCCCCTGAGTTCAATCCCTAGTACCGCAAAAAAAAAAAAAAAAGGTATTTAGAAGATTGCAAGGTTGGGGATGTAGCTCAGTGGCAAAGCATGCGCAAGGCCCTGAGTGCAATCCCAAATATTAAAAAGAGAAAAAAATTATGTGGCCTGGGTATGGTGGCACACGCCTGTAATCCCAGTACTTGGGAGACTGAGACAGGAGGAATGCAGGTTTAAGGTCAGTCTCATCAATTTAACCAGGCTCTCAGCAACCCAGTGAGACCCTGTTTCAATAATAAAAATAAAATATGGCTGGGCAGGAGGATCGCAGGTTTGTAGCCAGCCTCAACTACTTAGTGAGGCCCCCTGCAACTTAGTGAGACCCTGTTTCAAAATAGAGAATAAAAAATAGGCCTGGGGGTGTACCTCAGAGGTAGAATGCCCCTGGGAGGCAAAATGCCTTGGGTTCAACCCCCAGTAGTATAAAATAAATCAAATAATCAATCAATCAATTCCTAAACCTTTTTTTTTTTCATCGTACTGAGAATTGAGCCCAGGGGCATTCTATCACTGAGCTGCATCCCTTTTAAATTTTTAGATAGGGTCTTCCTAAATTATCTAGACTGGCCTTGAACTTGGAATCTAACTGCTTCAGCCTCCTGAGTAGCTGGGATTACAGGTGTGTACCATGCGCCCAGCCAAATATTTAATATTTTGATCTCTTAAGCAGTAGGTGAGACAACACTTAGGACAAAAGAAGGTCACTTACTGAATTAGAATGAACTTCATTACAATTGTTAAATAGCACCCATTATTATTATTATTATTTGCGGTCCTGAACTCAGGGGCATTCTACCTCCGAGCTATACCCCCAGCCCTATTTTTTACTCTTTATTTTTAAACAGGGTCTCACTAAGTTGTGGAGTGCCTCACTAGGTAGCTGAGGCTGGCCGCGAACCCGGATCCTCAGGTCTCAGCCTCCAGAATGCTGGGATTAGAAGCGTGCATCACCATGCCTGGCTAGCACCCATTAAAGTTAAAAAGTTTGCAACTGATAGGAATTTGCTTTGTTCATTTGCATGGGAATCAGTTCCCTTCCCCCCTCTGAATTTCAAGCAACTAAAGCCTTGTGTAATTGTTGGGTGCAGATGATCCTTCCAGAAGGTGGAATGATAGGTAAGATGAAATCTTCAGTCTAGGATTCTATAGGCACAGGAAATGGAGAAGGATGTCCTTTAGAGTTCAACTCAAGTAGGATGATTTGCTCCTGGATCCTATGGCTCTAGCAATTTATTATTTATATTCTTACCTGCTGCAAAATCATGAAGAACTACAGCATGAGGAGTACTACTCTCAACAGGTTTCTGAGCATGGCTTGGATCCTTAGGGGGAAAAACAGGGCTATGAATGAAGTGTGCTGGATTTATTATTCACTTCGAGACCAATTTTTTTTCTCATTAGAGTCCTCTCAACACAATTACATTATGAGTACAAGATGCAAACCACACAGTTGAGCTAAACAAGGGAACCATTATCAAGTTGAAACAGAATGTGTCCTTGCCAAGGGAGGACAGAAATAACTCTCAATTATAATATTCCCAGTATTTACTTTTTTTTTTTTAAGCCAAGAAAGTAAAACAAAGGGAACTACTTAAAAAAAAAAAAAAAAAAAGACACAACAGTACTTAAGAGTTTTTCTCTTCAGCTGTGATCAGGACTAAACCTTAAGATAGAGTCTTAAAAGTTGTGTCTTGATTAGGATAGGAAGAGAAGAAAGTTCTGCAATTTATGTTCTTGTGTTTTGTAATGAAGGGAGCTAATGACTTTCCATCGAAGTATAATTCACAAAAGGTAAAATCCATTTCATTTATTACCACTTAACTGAATGCCTTCTCTAATTTGAAAGTAATTCTACCTCCCATGCCTGGTCTGGATTTTCTATTTAATCTAAATGGTTTATTCAACAGTAATTCTAAGTAAATTAGCAAAGAGAATGTAATATTCTTCCACTTATCTGACCAATGGTCTAGACTGGCTAGAAGAGAGGGTAAGGTTGAAGAAGGGTCTTCCTATCGACCAGCAGTTATCTTTCACTCATTCTTTCTTTCTGTCTTGGTATTAGGGATCGAATCCAGAAGCATTCTACCTCCGAGCTACACCCTTAACTCCTTTTATTATTTTTTATTTTGAAACAGGTCTTGCTAAGTTGCTTAGACTGGCTGTGAACCTGGGATCTTCCTGTCTCAGCCTCCCAAGTACTGGGAACACAAGCATGTGCCACCACACCTGGCTTTTGTTAAGCATCTTTGAGATATAATTAAAATACAATAAACTTTACCCATTTGGAGTGAACATAGTTTTAATATATTCACAGACTTGTACAACCATCACCACAATCTAAGTTTAGAACACTTTATCACCCTTCCCACCCCTACCCATTAACAGTCATTCTCCATTCACCTTCCCCTTAGCATAAGGCAACCACTAATCTACTTTTTACCCTTTCCTAGATTTTTATACAAATGGCATCATACAATATGGCAATTCTGAAATCAACTCTGTGAGGCTGCATCATACTTATTTCGCACATTAAAAAATGAAGTTTAGAGTGTTAAATAACCAGCTAAGGTGGTAGGCAGAAGGAGAACTGAAGCCCAGCTTCCCAAAAGCCAGGTCTGGGATCGCAATCTCCCAGATTTCCCACAATGTATTGAATTCCAGCACAACTCATAATGAAATATTTTATGTACCACGTTAGGAAAAAGTATAATGTATTCTTAGAGATATTTACTTTAAAATTAGGCTTTCAAATAATAAGTCTTGTTCTTCTAAGAAATGTAATGATACCCATGAACCCAAAAGCTGAACAGAGGCTTCATTTCATTACCATTATTGGTAATAGTACCAATTTTCCATACTAATAATACATCACCAAGTGATAAGAAGGTGATGCTTAAAGTGGAAAAACTTTGGACTGTTAAAAAAAATAGTAACTTCTGGTTTTCTAGCTTTTTTTTTTTTTGGTAATGAGCCCAGGTGTTCTACTTCTCGGCTATATCCCCAGCCCTATTTTATTTTTTATTTTGAAAGGGGGTCTCACTGATTCATCAAAAAATTGAGAATGGATTCATCATATGATCCAGCTATACCACTCCTGGGTATCTTTCCAAAGGGACTGAAATCAGAGAATTACAGTAATATATGCATATCCAAGCTGGGCGTGGTGGCGCACGCTTGTAATCCCAGCATTCGGGAGGCTGAGACCAGAGGATCTGGGTTCGCGGCCAGCCTCAGCTACCTAGTGAGGCACTCTGCAACTTAGTGAGACTTGGTTTCAAAATAAAGAATAAAAAATAGGGCTGGGGGTGTACCTCAGAGGTAGAATGCCCCTGAGTTCAATCCCCAGTACCGCAAAAAAAAAAAAAATATATATATATATATGCATATCCATGTTCAGAGCAGCACAATTCACAAGAGACAAATTATAGAACCCACCTAGGTGTCCATCAACAGATAAATGGATTATGAAATTGTGGGATATACACACAGTGGAATTCTACTGAGCAATAAAGAAGAGCAAAATTATGTCATTTTCAGTTAAGTGAAGGGTCATATGTTTTCTCTAATATGCGGAAGCTAGGGAGTAATTGGGACACCAGAGAGTCTTTCGATAATGGAGAAGCAACTTCAGTGGAGCCAGGGAAGTGGTCTAGAGGGAGGGGAAGGGGGAAGAGGAAGGATCAATGAAGGAATCACTTGCATCCATGTTATGTGCATATGTGAGAATAACAATGTCAATCTCAACACCTTGTATTGAGGAGGTGGGGAAAATGGGGAGGGAGCCAAGGGGAAACCTGCCAAGTGCTGTGTGCATGATTGACATTATGATGTAAGACTATAATACACCAATAAAAGTATATATATATTAGGGGTGGTACTGGGGATTGAATCCAGAGGCATTCTACTTTTGAGCTACACCCCCAGCCCAATTTTATTTCTTATTTGGAAATAGGGTCTTGCTAGGTTGATGAAAGTCTCATTACTTGCTGAGTATGTCCTCAAACCTGCGATCCTCCTGTCTCAGCTTCCCAAGTACTGGGATTATAGGTATGAGCTACCATGCCCAGCCCAATAAAAGTATTTAAGTTGCTGAGGACCTCACTAAATAGTTGAGGCTGGCCTCAAACCTGCAATCTTCCTATCTCAGCCTCCCAAGTACTAGGATCATAGGTGTGTGCCATCACACGCAGCTCTAAATTTCTAGTTTTTTATTTTTCAAACAGGATAGCTTTAGGCAAGTATGACTCCCATTGTTACTGTTCTGAGAAAGTAAGGACAGATATGACAGACTGATACTGCTATATAAAACAGATCATGAGTAACAGAACTTTTTCTGTGGAAACTCAAGTTAGAATCTTCGCATGCCAGCTGCAACTGGCTGAACACATATCTTCTCTATTCCTCAAATTTCTTTCTTTCTTTCTTTTTTTTTTTTTTTTGCGGTTCTAGGGATTGAACTCAGGGGCATTCTACCTCTGAGCTATGCCCCCAGCCCTATTTTTTATTCTTTATTTTGAAACCAGGTCTCACTAAGTTGCAGATTGCCTCACTAGGTAGCTGAGGCTGGCCGAGAACCCGGATCCTCTGGTCTCAGCCTCCCAAATGCTGGGATTACAAGCATGCGCCACCACGCCTGGCTTTATTCCTCAAATTTCTTAGCAAACTTCAAAAGATAAACTACCTTCTAAGAAGAAAGAACTGGGTTAGATTATAAAAACTATGATGAATGGCAAACCAAACACTGTAATGGATTGAATGATTGGTGGGTTTATTTTCCAGATATACTACATTAACAATGAAAATTAATTGGATAGCTTAAGAAGCTCTTCTAAAAATATACCTCTGAATTGTCTTGCAGCATTTTTCTTGCTAAACAAATGATCTTTATAATCACTGAGTCTCCTCTGCTTCCACAGATTTGCCAGGCCTAGGTTGTGGCTTGAGATTGTTGGACTACATTTCATTATTTTATAAGCCAATATCAGAGAAATGAGGTATATATTAAGCTTACATCTTAAAAGGAAGTGCTTTTTTTTTTTTTTTAATGTCAGGATTAGCATTCATAGGACCCCTTTAAAAATCATTATCCATTCTGCTGGAAAACTAATCTTTAGCAGTTTGGTAAAAAATGTTTACATTATTTAAAAAATAAACAGCTCTCCCAGTTGAAAATCATGAGTGGGTAGTTTCATTCCTATAAGTCAGCATGATAGAAGGTGGCAAAACACATGGTAGTCACTCTATGTATCAGAAAAATTAGGATGAAACTGGCTGAGACAGGAGGATTGCAAGTTCAAAGCCAGCCTCAGCAACTTAGTGAGGCTCTCTTAGCAACTTAGCGAGACCCTGTCTCCAAATAAAAAATAAAATAGGTCTAGAGGTAGAAGGACCCTGGGTTCCATCCCCAGCAACACACACACACACACACACACACACACACACACACACACACGCAGATTAGGATGGCAGAGGTAAGTCTCTTATAAGTAATTTGTTCTAAAAATGGAATAAAATGCTGCTGTAATTTTTACTCTGGTTAAAATAACTGCTAATAAAAAAACCTGGGGATGAGATATAATTAATAGCACCATGAAATGTACTGCCATGTATGATATGAAGGCTGTGTGATATTAATTTCTTACGTTGGGTTTGCTTCTAAGATGTTCATCAAGAGGAGTGATAATCTTCATCTGAGACACGTGAACTCTGCCAGTACCTTCTCCCTTTTGGCATTCCAAGTAATTATTTTCTGTCTGCTTCAACATCATAAGTATGTCCCCACGCTGTAAGGTACAATATCACTCTCTGAAGCAATTATTATTTAATAAAACATTATTACTTTTCCACATTTTAATCTTTGGAGCCTAAAGCATTTAATAATGTATAATAGCAGTGACAGAGGGCAATGATTTTTTGCACCAGTCAGAAAAGAAAGAACTCTACTTTACCTTACAAGAAAGTTCTCCAGGGTTTTGTGGGACAATGTCTTCATTGGCAATTCCATGAGGTACAGACAGCTAAAATGTAAACCAACAAAGAATTATTCACAATCAAATACCCTCCATACACATCGCTGATCATTTAGGAATTTGGTGGTACTGGGGATTAAATCCATGGATGTTCTACCTCTGAGCTATACCCCAGCCCTATTTTATTTTTTATTTTGAAACAGCATCTCACTAAGTTGCGAAGGGCCTCACCAAATTCCCAAGGCTAGCCATGAACCTGGGATCCTCCTGTCTCAGCTTCCCAGGGTATCACTAAATTGCTGAGGGCCTCTCTAAATTGTTGAGGCTGACCTCGAACCAAGGATCCTCCTATCTCAGCCTCCCAAGCACTGGGATTACAGGTGTATAACACCATGCCCAGCTTCTTTAAGCTTTTTGAATGCTTTATTGACATTATACAACTTTGCTAAGAACCTTAAGTAAATCTGGTTTCCCCTGAGGAAGGGATCTTAACAGAGAATAGCCAAAGCAAGTAGAGACTTTACAACTAGTAATACTGCATTCATAGTATGGCATGATTAGGTGTACAAACTTAGAGCCAGCATGGGCTCAGAACCAGTTGTTCTATGTTCAAACCTTGGTTCTACCACTAGCTGCCTTAATCTGCCTTATTGTCCTCATTTGCACAATGAGGATAATAAGAGTATCTAACTCACAAGGTTGTGTGAAGAATACATGCATTCTTTCACGTACATAAAATGCTTTGAGCCGGGCATGGTGGCACATGTTTATAATCCCAGTACTTAGGAGGCTGAGACCAGAGGATCCAGGCTCGAGGCCAGCCTCAGCTACTTAGTGAGGCCAATATTGTTAAAACTTCAAACAATCAGATCAATGATAAAAAAGCTAAGATTTAAAGTAATTAGGTTCGCCGGGCATGGTGGTGCATGCTTGTAATCCCAGCACTTGGGAGGCTGAAACCAAAGGATCCGGGTTCGAGGCCAGCCTCAGCTACTTAGTGAGGCCTTCCACAACTTAGTGAGACCCTGTTTCAAAATAAAGAATAAAAAATAGGGTTATGGCTGTAGCTTGGAGGTAGAATGCCCCTGGGTTCCATCCCCAGTACCGCAAAAAAAAAAAAAAAAGCTTTGAACAAGCTGAGTGCAGTGGTATACACCTGTAATCTCAGTACTTGAAAGGCCAAGATAGGAGGATAGCAGGTTCAAGGACAGCCTCAGCAACTTAGTGAGGCTCTCAGCAACCTAGCAAGACCCTGCTTCCAAATAAAAAATAAATAAAAAGGGCTGGGGATGTAGCTCAGGGGTAGAATGCCCCTGAGTTCAATCCCCAGCAACACACACACAGCTTTGAACAGTATCTGGCTCGTAAGTAGTATCAATACATAGAAACAGAAACTGTTTTAATTTACTTATCAAGTAACCTAACCCAGGAATACCCTTGTTTCGTCTTTTTTTTGTTGTTGTTATTGTTTGTTTTGGTGGTACTAGAGATTGAACCCAGGGCTTCATACATGCTAGCCAAGCACTCTATATCCTCAGCCCCATCTGTGGGTTTTGGCAATTAAAGATTTGTAAGTTTAAATAAATATGAATATACTATCTCCTTCTTATCTATTTATTCTCTTCTCAAATAAGGATTGAAAAATCCTGAATAACTTAAAGCCAAACAGTTTCTGGCTCAATGACAAAAGCGGAGAACAATATAAAATCATTAACTGCTGCTTTTGTTAAGAGCTACTTTGTAATACAATTGTTTAAAAAGTACAAATAGTCTTGCCCTCCATATTATTTTATATTTTTTGAAGGTTTTATCAGGTTAACCTGATCAAAGTACGGTGCACATTAACATTGTTTTACATCTGTGGGAAATGGAGGTAAAAGTCATTTGATGAGAAAATATTCAAAGAGAACAAAATTAGTATCTCAAATATCTCAATTATTGATTGGAGGTAAAAGTCATTTGATGAGAAAATATTCAAAGAGAACAAAATTAGTATCTCAAATATCTCAATTATTGATGTCTAACTAGGGTCTATTACATGGACTATGATAATTAGACTTTAAAAATGTGGTAAATCTGTCCTTTTTTTGGTGGGGGGGATGCGTATTGAACTTAGGGGCATTCTACCTCCTAGCCTATAGTTCCAACTCTATTTTCTATTTTTATTTTGAAACAGGGTCTCACTAAATTGTTGAGGCTAGCCTTAAACCTGTGATCTTCCTGCTTCACCCTCCCAAGATTGGGATTAAAGGCATATGCTACTGTGCCCAGCCTAACCACAAACATTTGGGTGGGTGGACTGGGGATTGAACCCCCAGCCCTATTTTATTTTGAAATAGCATCTAAGTTGCCCAGGCTGGCCTCAAACCTGCAGTTCTCCTGTCTTAGTCTCCCAAGTATTGGGATTACATGTGTGTGCTACCACACCCAGAGACCACAATTTTTTTTTTTTTTTGGTGGTACTTGTGATTGAACCCAGGGGCATTCTACCTCTGGCTACACCCCCAGACCTATTTTTATTCTTTATTTTGAAGTAGGGTCTCACTAAATTGCAAAGGGCCTCACTAAGTAGCTGAGGCTGGCCATGACCCTATGAGCCTCCTGTCTCAGCCTCCCAAGTACTGGGATTACAAGTGTGCGTCACCACGCCTGGCTACAAACATTTTTTAATTTTTTTTAATTGGTGCATTGTAATCATACATCTTTGTTAGGTACAAGCTGATAAATGCATACATGCACACATTTCTCATTTAACCCTTCCCCAATTCCCATCCCACTCCCTCCTCCTCCTCCCTCCTTCTCAAGTTCAGTTTAGTGATTGACTTTGATATGTTCATGAAAATACATCATGCACATTAGGGTGTCCCCCTCCCCCCATCACCTTCCATTAAGTCAAATTCTTTGCTCACCTAACGTTTCTCTTCTCCATCTGGAGTCCCTTGCTACAAACATGTTTAAAAGCTAAACTTACCATGTATTTCCTGTAGAGAGGGTGTCCTGGTTTGGGGCGAGGGGGTAGCACCGGATCTTGATTTTTAAAGACTTGACTTTTGGCTTTTGAGAGTCCAGATGCCAAGTGACCTTGTTTTTTCTGAAGATCCATATCAGAAGAAGACCGATTAAAAGGCAGTTTTTTACTTGTTGTTCTGGTTGCAGAAAGTTTAGGGGGAGGTGGTCTCTCAGGAGCCCCTTTGGGAGGAGGCCTTCTACTTGGAATGGTTTTTCCATTTACGGGTCTGAAAGTCAATGTAGTAGCCATGAGTCAGTGTTTTGATCAGTGTTCGGTTCTGTCCTGTCCTTTTTTGCAGGTGTGTATGCACACATACATGTACACACACACACACACACACACACACTTACTGCTAGGGGAATACAATTTACTGAAACCTGCAGCGTAGGCTATTTTTGGACAAATTACTGCTGCAATACACATTATATTATTAGAGGAAATGCCATGATGCTTCAGCTTCCTCTTATCTTGCACTAGAGATTCATTAGTTCAAGACAAACAAGCATTTACTATCATGAGCTCTCTAAGGCCCCAACAGCTCATAAACACACCATGATTATATTTCAAGAAACTGAGCACTTTGTATTACCAAAGTCGGAGATGAAAAGCTTATAACAAGATACCAGATATATGTGCTGGGGGCTTGTAATTAGAAAAGGAGCATCAAAATTCCCTGTTTATATTATAAGGATTACTATTTTTTTTTTTTTTTTTTCGGTACTGGGGATTGAACTCAGGGGCATTCTACCTCCGAGGTACACCCCCAGCCCTATTTTTTATTCTTTATTTTAAACCAGGTCTCACTAAGTTGCGGAGTACCTCATTAGGTAGCTGAGGCTGGCCGCGAACCCCGGATCCTCTGGTCTCAGCCTCCCAAATGCTGGGATTACAAGCGTGCGCCACCACGCCCGGCTAAGGATTACTATTAAAACTCTAATTTATTTTATTTATTTTTTTGTTTTGTTTTTGTTTTTTGCGGTACTGGGAATTGAACCCAGGGGCATTCTACCTCCAAGTTATACCCCCAGCCCTATTTTTTATTCTTTATTTTGAAACCGAGTCTCACTAAGTTGCGGAGGGCCTCACTAGGTAGCTGAGGCTGGCCGCGAACCCGGATCCTCCGGTCTCAGCCTCCCGAATGCTGGGATTACAAGCGTGCGCCACCACGCCCGGCTCTAAAACTCTAATTTAGATTAACATAAAACTAGTGAAAATGGAGCCGGGTGTGGTGGCGCACACTTGTAACCTAGTACTTAGGAGGCTGAGACAGGAGGATCCGGGTTCAAGGCCAGCCCCAGCTACTTAGAGAGGCTCTCTGCAACTTAGTGAGACCCTATTTCAAAATAAAGAATAAAAAATAGGGCTGGGGGTATAGCTCCGAGGTAGAATGCCCCTGGGTTCAATCCCCAGTACCGGAAAAAACAAATAAACAAACAAATAAAAAAACTAGTGAAAATGGGGTAGGACAACGATTACTCTGAAGATGTTTTCTTAATCCCTATTATAGAAATAAACTTCAACATAGTGACATCTTATGATAGCATTACAGCCTTCTGTTCAAAAAGCTCTGGCACCCAGGAAGCAGGTCAGCTCTGGGTTCACAAAGTCTATCTCCCTTTACAAATGCCCTATCTCTCTTAACAGGGGTGGTAGGGGTGTGTGTGTGCTTCTGTGTGTGTTTTAGGGTTGGAAAAGAGTCTTGTCCATTTGTTTTAGAAAAAGTAAAAGAGATCCATGTTTGTGCACTGTAAGCTTTTGGATTATGTTAAAAAGAAAAGGAGCAAAGATCTATAACCTGCTGTCAGAAGCAGACTGTGGGCTGGTGGCCTGAGAGTTTATTTTATCTCTAAAAGAAGATCTAAGCCAGCAACACTTGGTTTGGATGATAGAATAATCAGGTCTCCAAGTCATGAATTTTTCTCTGAAATTTCCCGTATTTACCTTGGTGGTAACCTTGGAGGTCCTCGCACAAAACCTCCTGTTTCACCAGTGTGGTCCGATTCCTACAAGTATCAGAGAATGGTTTTAGTTAATTTAGTTAAAATGATTTTTAATCTAAAACAAGAGCTTGTCAAGAGGAATTCTGGACATTTTGGCTGGGTCTAAAAGTGAAAATATAGCTGAGTTGTAGAAAGTAGCTAAAAGCTGGGCATGGTGGTACACGCTTGTAATCCCAGCATTTGGGAGACTGAGACTGGAGGATCTGGGTTCAAGGCCAGCCTCAGCTACCTAGTGAGGCCCTACACAACTTAGTGAGACCCTGTTTCAAAATAAAGAATAAAAAATAGGGCTGGGGGTATAGCTCAGAGGTAGAAGCCCCTGAGTTCAATCCCCAGTACCACACACACACAAAAATAATATTTCAGTCTTAAATAATATTAACTAATTATTCACTTTTACCTAAATTATCCCCATCCTAATATACATGAAAAAACCCAGAAGAAGAAACCAAGGCACTTTCTGTTGTGGACCAGTACAGTGATTCAGAGGTATTAGGGGATGATGTCTGAGTCATCATAGGTCACACAGAAACAATTTAAGCAGGCAGTACAGAAAATTAAAAAAATATATGGTATTTATTCATCCCAATTATACATAGGAAACATACTGCTCCTGAGCTGGGTTTTCTTTTTTCTTTTTTTAATGGCACTGGGGATAGGTACCTCCGAGCTACACCCCCAGTCCCATTTTATTTTTATTTTGAAACAGGGTCTCACTAGGTTGATGAGAGTCTCACTATTTGCTGAGACTGTTCTCGAATCGTTCCTCCTGTCTCAGCCTCCCAAGTACTGGGATTACAAGCATGTGCCACCACGCCTGGCTGCTCTTGAGTTTAAACACATATAATTGAAATGACTATTCGTTTGGTTTCCTTAGAACAGTAGATCCTATCTCATAACTAGATGGTTTCAACCTTTTGCAGTGCATTTCAAACTAAAAGGAAGAGGGAAGCCAGGTGTGGTGGCACACGCTTGTAATCCCAGTACTTGTGAGGCTGAAATAGGAGGATCAGAGGTTCAAGGACAGCCTCAGCAACATAGCTAGACTACCAGCAACCTAAGTGAGACCATGTTTCAAAATAAAAAATATAAAGAGTGGGGGGTGTAGCTCTGAGGTAGAATGCCCCTGGGTTCAATCCCCAGAAAAAAAGAAAAAAAGAAGGTAGGAACATAAAAGAAACATGAGGGAAAGTATAGGAGGAGAAACAGAAGTTCAAGGAAGAAGGGTGCTTGTACCATTACAGCATAGGGGTTAGACAGGTTGAGAAGAGTTTCACAGGGAAGAGTTAAGGGAAACAATGTGAAAAATAGAGTTGGTGGTGGTGATGCACACCTGCAATCCCAGTACTTGAGAGGCTGAGGCAGGAGAACTGCAGGTTCAAAGCCAGCCTCAACAACTTAGTGAGGTTCTTAGCAAATAAGAGAGGTTCACAGCAACTTAGTGAGACCCTGTCTCCAAATAAAAAATAAAGTAGGGTTGGAGGTATAGCTTAGAGAGGTAAAATGCCTCTGGGTTCAATCTCCAGCAACACAGACACACACGAGAAAAAAAAAAAAAAGGATGAGTTGGGTATAGTTGGAATATTACAGCTTAATAGTAGATGTGAGAAACTTCAAGTATGGAGATTAATAGAAAGATTTCTCTAGGAGAAAGGACTAAGAAGTAAGTCACCTCTGAGTTCACAAAGCCTATCTCCATCAACAAATGCCCCAAACCAGGCCTCTCTTAACCAGGGGTGTATGTATGTGTGTGTGTTCCAGAAGTGGAGCTATTTTAGGGTTGGAAAAGAGTCTTCTTCATTTGTTTTAGGAAAAGTAAAAGAGATCCATGCTTGTGCACTGTAAGCTTTTGGATTATGTTAAAAGGAAAAAGGAGCAAAGATCTAAATCCTGCTGTCAGAAGCAGACTGTGGTCTGGTGGCCTCAAACTATGCTTTTAAAATAGGGTTTCTGAACATGTCATAGGCCAAGTATTGGAAAGAGTATGACACATGGGAAATAACTTCAGATCTTCTGTTGAGTGGGAAGTTAAAAGATCTCAAAGCCAAAACTTCTGTTGTTGTTGGGTTTTTATTGTCTGAAAAGTCCTCACTAAGTTCTTCTGTTTCCTTTATTCAATCAGAACTGAAAAGTTTCCTACTACGACCTAATTTTCCTCTCCTACTTTCTAAGACCCCAACATGACACCTAAGAAATAATATCTCTTCAAGATATTATTGAGGGGAAAATTGCTAGCCCTTTAAAATTATACTATCTTTTTATTTTTTTAATAAAGGGTGTTTAATTATGTTTGGGAATCTTTGGGCTAATTCAGACTATGTTCTTTAGTTAAGATTCACTTTCATGTTTTTAAATTCATACTGAATATCTATAACTTTTCTTTAAATACCTAATGACTAATTGCCAATAACTGTGATCATTTAAACATGTTGCAATGTTTTAAAACCCCATTTTTAAAAACAAATTAAGCTTGCCCTTAAAACTTGGTTTTGCTAATGAGTTCAGTTAATGTAGCGAGGCAAGTCACCAGCTCATAAACTCCGCAATATTCTAGAATATAAACCCATGCCTTTTAAGTACACTGCTGCCTATATTTCTTCCTGATAAATGTCATTATCATACTTGAAAATGCACTTATTTCTTTTGACCATCTTAAAATTAAAGCAAAGAAACTCTAGCAGACAGGGAAGAAATTGCACTGCTTTTCTCAAAATTATAGTTGTCTAGATACCTTAACATAGCCAGGCATGGTAGTGTATGCTTGTAATCCCAGTACTTAGGAGGCTGGGACAGAAGGATCACAGGTTCACAGCCAGCCTCAGCTACTTAGTGAGACCCTGTTTCAAAATAAGGAATAAAAAATAGGGCTGGGGGTGTAGCTCGGAGGTAGAATGCCCCTGGGTTCAATCCTCAGTACTGAGAGAGAGAGAGAAAAAAAAAAAAAAGATACCTTAACAATTAAGGGAAGGGAATTTTTTTCCCCCCTTATGGTACTAGAGATTAAAACTATGGGCATTCTACTTTCAAGCTAACTTCTAGACCTTTATTTTTGTTTTGAAACAGGGTCTCAAACCTGTTGTCCTCCTATCTCAGCCTCTCAAGTACTGGGTTTACTGGTATGAGGCACCATGCCCAGCTTAAGGAAATTTTTAAAAAGAATATCGGTGTACCAATTTGACAGGGAAGGTATAGATGTTGTATGGTAACAGATATATAGCATATGGTCCTGATTTTGTGTCAAATATTAGCTGAGTTTTTTTTATTGTTGTTTTCTGGTTCTAAGGATTGAACCCAAGTCCTTGAGCATGCCAGGTAAGCATTCTATCACTGAGTTATGTCCCAGACTGGTGGTGGTATTTTTGTAGGAAATATTAAGTATTTAAAAAAATTTTCAATTTCCTACAATAAGCAATACAGAGAGCAATACATTCAAATGTTAGGCACATCCTGAAAGGCACTGCTATATCTGACATACCCCAAATACTGAGAATAGGGAACAGTGCCTGCAGGAGCCATTGTCTTAAGTGTTTGCTCAAGTCTGGGTTAGTGCCCAGGTACTGCAAATAGTCTTGATTAGAGATGTTCTCTGCTTCAATATTCTACACATACTTTGAAAGGTCTGCACCTGCTTTTTTGGTAGCTTTTTTTTCTGGTTCTGACATCCCTGAACTTTGGCATGTAAAATGTTTGGTTAAGCATTTTAGTGCTTGGCAAAGTTGGTTTTCCTGCTTGTATTGTTTCTAAGGGTGCCATGTTTTTGTTCATTTGCATGAGAATTATATTTTAACTTTGAAATAACTCCACAGTTTTTTGTGTATTTTATTTTTATTTTGTGGTACTGGTGATGGAGCCCAGGGGTGCTCTATCACTGAGCTATACCTCCAGCCCCTTTTACTTTTTATTTTGAGGCAAGGTCTTGCTATGTTGCCCAGGTTGACTTTGAAACTGCAATCCTCACATCTCAGCCTCCCAAGTACTGGGATTACAGGTGTATGCCACAGTACTGGGCTACTTGTGTGACTTAAAAAAGACAGGCATTTCTACCAAGGCCATACTCCTGTGTGTTAGAATTAATAAGCAGCCTCTACTGATTTTTTTATGAATGGATGCTTCCTCTTGATCCTGAATTAAAAAATCTGCCTGTCTCCTTCCACATATACTTCTGTGTTACACATTTGATTTCTTACATATACTATGCAGCATTTCCTGACTCTTCTCTTACACTAGTCAGCAGCTTCCTTGGGGGGTGCTTCCAGAGCCTTGTGTTCCAGTGACAGGCAGAGCATGCAGAAGTGTCTGCTCTTGATGACACAAAGGCTTCAGTGGCTCCTGATGTTTCTTACCCTGGAATACCTTATCATTTAAGTAAAGAAAATGAGGTCTTGCAATGGTAGCCATCTTACCTGAGATGGAAAGTTCCCCAGGACTCATGGCAGGAGAAATAGGAGAGGCTTACTGTACTGTGCCTTGGTCAGAAGACAGTTGGCAAAGACCAGGCCTAATCTCGTGGTTCACTACACTGATAATATATTCATTCTACAGATCCTCTTCCACACCTCTAGTTTTTATGACTCTGGACTAATATTCATTCAAGTAATTGTAATTCTCAAACAAAAGGAATTTTAAGGCATATATTTGACTTTCAGTCTACAGAAGTCTATACAGTGACTTCAGGCAAATCATTTAACTTGTGGTCTATTCCCTTGTTTCTTTTTCTTTCATAGTTAGTGCATCTATTGTAGTTTTTTTTGTGTGTGTGTGTGTGTGGTACTGGGGATTGAACTCAGGGGCATTCTACCTCCGAGCTACACCCCCAGCCCTATTTTTTATTCTTTATTTTGAAACCGAGTCTCACTAGGTTGCAGAGTGCCTCACTAGGTAGCTGAGGCTGGCCGCGAACCCGGGTCCTCTGGTCTCAGCCTCCCAAATGCTGGTAAAGTATTGTTTTTTAACTACAAATTTTTTTTCCTTAAATTTCTTTCTTTTTTTTTTTTTTTTTTTTTTGTGCGGTACTAGGGATTGAACCCAGGGACACTTTACCTCCAAGCTACACCTCCAGCCCTATTTTTTATTCTTTATTTTGAAACAGGGTCTTACTAAGTTGTGGAAGGCCTCACTAATAGCTGAGGCTGGCTGCGAACCTGGACCCTCAGGTCTCAGTCTCCCAAGTATTGGGATTACAGTGTGCGCCACCATGCCCGGCTTCTCTTAAATTTCATATTAAAAAATTCTTACAGAACTGGTGTGGTGGTGCATGCTTGTAATATCAGAACTTGGAAGGCTGAGACAGGAGGATCGCAAGTTCGTGGCTAGCCTCAGCTACTTCGTGAGGCCCTCAGCAAAACAAAAACAAACAAAACAACCACAAACAACAACAACAAAAACATCTGTGGTCCTTCTGTCTCAGCCTCCCAAGTACTAGTATTATGAGCTGTGCCACCACACCTGGCTGGTTTTCTGAGAATTTTAATAACCTCACTATGAGCATCATTTAAAAGACAATGTAATGTAGTCACAAATCATCATACTTGGGAAGGAGGTTGAGATAAGAGGAGCACAAGTTTGGGACATTGGCAACTTAGCAAGACCCTGTCTCAAAATTAAAAAAATAGTAAAATGGCTGGGCATAGTGGTGAATGCTTATAACCCTAATACTTGGGAGGCTGAGACCAGAGGATCTGGGTTCGCAGCCAGCCTCAGCAACTTAGTGAGACCCTGTTTCAAAAATAAAGAATAAGCCGGGCGTGGTGGCGCACGCTCGTAATCCCAGCATTCGGGAGGCTGAGACCGGAGGATCCGGATTCGCGGCCAGCCTTAGCTACCTAGTGAGGCACTCCACAACTTAGTGAGACATGGTTTCAAAATAAAGAATAAAAAATAGGGCTGGGGGTATAGCTTGGAGGTAGAACGCCCATGAGTTCAATCCCCAGTACTGGAAAAAAAAAAAAAAAAAGAATAAAAAATAGGACTGGGGGTATAGCTTGGAGGTAGAATGCTCCTGGGTTCACTCCCTGGTACTGCAAAAAAACCCACAAAAAACAAAAAAACAAAAAAATGGTAAAATGTCCTGGGGGGTGTGCCTTAATGGCAATATCCCTTATGTGGCAATATCCCCAGTATCACAAAAATAAATAAATAAATGAATAAATGGGGTATAGATCAATGGAAGAATGCCCCCTGGGTTCACTCCTGAGTACCACAAAAAAACAAAACAAACAAAAAACCCTGACAATGTCACTATATTGGCACAGGACAAATTATCTTATGATGAAGTACAATGAATTAGCCTAATCTCTCTATAGGGAGTTCTAAAATATTGAATATCAAGCTGGTTGTGGTGGCACACACTTGTAATTCCAGTACTTGGGAGGGTGAGACCAGAGGATCCCGGTTCACGGCCAGCCTCAACTTAGTGAGGCTCTTCGCAACTTAGCGAGACCCTGTTTCAAAATAAAGAATAAACACTA
Source organism: Graphiurus murinus (assembly GCA_004027655.1). Lineage (NCBI taxonomy): Eukaryota > Metazoa > Chordata > Mammalia > Rodentia > Gliridae > Graphiurus > Graphiurus murinus. The sequence continues at coordinate 26,699 of PVLC010006009.1, forward strand.
GGACTGGGTTTAATCCCCCGTACCACAATCAATCAATAAATAAATATTGAGTATCACATTAAATAAGTACATGGGCTTAGCAATTGGCTGCCAATAAATTAGGATTTTTTGTGGTATTGGGGATTGAACCCAGGGGCATTCTACCTCTGAGCTACATATTCTACCTCTGAGCTATGTTATAATGAATAGGCCTTGAACCTGAGATTATCCTGTCTCAGCCTCCCAAGTACTAGGATACAGGCAGGTGCCACCTGGCCTGGCTAACTTAAGGTAGTGAGACCATAATGCACCAATAAAAGCACATTAAAAAAAATACAGTCAGTACTAAAATAATTTGGATATCAGCTGAGTAGTTAAAATTAGTACATGGCTTTGTCTTCAGTGTAATACAATCTATAATGATCACTTACCAAGTTTCTAGTTCTGTCAACATTACTGAGTTTTCCAAATGCTATACTAAAAGTATTTCCAATAGGTTTTTCAGCAGGGAGTGGAGGTGGACTTTGTGGATCCTCCTGTAAACCTGGAAAAAAGTAGCAGTAATTCATTAGTAATGTCTAGTCTGAGCTGGGAGTGGTGGCACACGCTTGTAATCCCAGCATTCAGGAGGCTGAGACCAGAGGATCCGGGTTCACGACCAGCCTCAGCTGCCTAGTGAGGCACTCCACAACTTAGTGAGACTTGGTTTCAAAATAAA
>PVLC010006009.1:27495-72309 GCA_004027655.1 Graphiurus murinus
AAAAAAAAAAAAAAAAAAAAAAAAAAAAAAAAAAAAAAAAAAGTAATGTCTAGTCTGGGATTCCAAAGAATGAAATGATTGTAGCTTGATTCCTCAGGAAAATGGATATTATAAAAGATCCATACAAAGAATGGATAGTTAAGCAAATGAGAAAGCTCTCAGTAAACCTCAGAAAATTGATGTTAGTCAACATCACTTACTTTTATCAAATGCTTTATAGAGAATGAAAAAAATACTAAATAATTACAAAAGCAGTTAGCATTGCTGAGAACCTTCTATGAGTCAAGTATTAACTGGGGCAACTTTATTGGAATATATTTCTCCAATCAACATGTATGCACTAGATTTATCTAGCCCACTAACTAGTAGCCACATGTGGTGATGTATGCTTAAATTTTACTTAATTAAAATGAAATAAAAATTCAGATCCTCAGTTGCACCAGCCACATTTCTTTTCTCTCTCTTCTTTTTATTTATTTATTTTTTTTTGGTGTGGTACCAGGGATCAAACACAAGACTTTATGCATGTCAGGCAAATAATCTACCACTGAGCCCAATTTGTATTTGGGCTAATTTGCCCAAGTTGGCCTTGAACTTGCAATCCTTCTGCTTCAGTCTCCCAAAGAGCTGAGATCTAGGTGTGCATCACTGCACCTAAAACACTAGTCATGTTTCAAAGACTCTGTAGCCACTTGCGGTTAGAGGCCACCATAACGGACAGCACAGATATGGAACATTTCGGTCTTTGCAGAAAGATCTACTGGATAGTGTCATACTAGAAATACTCTACCTATTTTACACATGAAGAAACCCAAGGGGCGGGGGGAGGGGGAAACTATCCAAGGTCTTAATGTTAGTAACTGTCAGGGTTTTTCTGTATTTGAACCCTAAAGCCTATCTCATTCTAATATGACATGCCAGGTGGCATACCCAACACACTCCCATCTAAAAATAATTAAATGTTTTCTAATTCATTTGCTCTGGAGTAATGAACAGAATTAGTCTCAATTAAACAAATAATACCTTTATATTTCACATGTGTATCTTAGTAATAGTGTACTCCCAACTTATTTTAGGAAAGTGTTTTACCACTGAGTTATACCCCCAGCCTCCAAGTTATTTTAAAGGAAAAAAACAATGATGACCAGATTCAATTAGTGACAGCTAATTAAAATCCGTGTACAAAAATACCTCAAGAAAAGATGACAGCAACATACTGAAGGAAGCTCAAGCTACCTTTTACACTGTTTGGTTTAAACACTGAGAGGACATGGGAATGCTCATTTTTTTTTCAAATGAATACTTTCTACTTTCATTTCACACAAAAAACCTGTCACAAGAGGATGATTTGTCAGGTTCCTGTTTTACCCACAGACAGGAAAACATTCTCAAAGGGAGGAAAATACCTAGGCCATATTGCTAGGAAAACAGTGATTTAGAGATAGGCCAGGATTCTTGGAGAGAGGCAGGACTGATCTGGGAATTAAGACCCCCTTGGGAACATCCAATTCAGTCACCATCACAAAGACTTTCTCTGTGCTGCAGGCTCCTTGTTCTTACAAGAAAATAATGAATTACATTTAGGATATAACACTATCTTAAGAAATACTTAAGAGTACAAAGTACAAATGGGACAGTAGCGAGGAGGGAGCTCACTGGCAGGAAGGGGCACAGGGAGTATGTGGTATAGGTGCTCATGATCTGTTAAGGTAGATTGCTGAGGTTAGTGAAGGTATTGCTGAGGAGAAAAAAAAAAAGTGAGCCGGGCGTGGTGGCGCAGCTTGTAATCCCAGCATTTGGGAGGCTGAGACCAGAGGATCCGGGTTCGAGGCCAGCCTCAGCTACCTAGTGAGGCACTCCGCAACTTAGTGAGACTCGGTTTCAAAATAAACAATAAAAAATAGGGCTTGGGGGTATAGCTCGGAGGTAGAATGCCCCTGAGTTCAATCCCCAGTACTGCCAAAAAAAAAAAAAAAAAAAAAGTGGCATTTGAGCAGAGACCCGAAGGAATGGTGAGGGAAGGAGCCATGCAGATTGGGAAAAGAATAGCCTGGGTGGAAAAAACAGGTCCCAAGGGGGAAGGGGCTCACAGGTTCAAAGAACATCAGGACTTCTGTATCACAAAGCTGTTCCTTTCTTCCTTGTCCATTCAAGTTCTTCAGATACCAAAAGTCCTGTTCTTTTTCCTCTGCAGCACATATGCAGTGCTTAATAACTGTAATAACAATTCTAGGGAACTAGTTTTTGGTAAAAGCAACTCTTTTTTTTTTTTTTTTTTTTGCGGTACTAGGGATTGAACTCAAGGGCATTCTACCTCCGAGCTACACCCCCAGCCCTATTTTTTATTCTTTATTTTGAAACCAAGTCTCACTAAGTTGCGGAATGCCTCACTAGGTAGCTGAGGCTGGCCTCGAACCCGGATCCTCCGGTCTCAGCCTCCCGAATGCTGGGATTACAAGTATGCGCCGCCACCACGCCCGGCGTAAAAGCAACTTTTTAGCAACCGTGTTGGCATGTAAGTCCTCTCACATCTAGCAGTACAGAATTCAACTTTCTAACAGTTCCTGGAGTTTTGTCAGAACTCCACAAACTGTTACAAAGAGCTATTAAACCAGTTTACAGGTGTACAGAAAAAGTAAACAGCAGGCTTGAAGCTGCTTATCCTTGGAAAGTCCTGCTTATAAAATTGATCCTTGCCTGGCATTTGGATATCTGAGGATAATTCTCACCATTCCCAGAACTGAGAAAACAGAAGAATATGTTTTGTTTTCCTCCTGGAAATCTGGAATTTTAGTACATGCCAAAATTCCTAGGGATAACTATGCATCCAGCCTCCACTAACAACCCTGGGCAATGAGTCTCTAATGAGCTTCCCTGGTTGACATTTCACACTCGTTATCACACTCCTCACTGGGAGGGTTAACATCCTGTAGGGCTTTATCAGTAGAAGAATCTGGTTTCCTCCAGTTTTCACCCCATTTGTCTTCTCCCTTTGCTGATTCTGCCTCATATATATCCCCACCCCCTCAGTGCTGGGAAAGGAACCCAAGATCTTGTGTGTGTGTGTGTGTGTGTGTGTGTGTGTGTGTGTGATTTACTGGAGATTGAACCCAGGAGTATTCTATGTCTGAGCTACAACCCCAAGCTTTTTTTTTTTTGTGGTACTGGGGATTGAACCCACGGGCATCTACCTCTAAGCTATACCCTCAGACCTATTTTTTATTTTTATTTTGAAACAGGGTCTCACTAAGTTGCAGAGGGCCTCACTAAGTAGCTGAGGCTGGTCACAACCTGTGATCCTCCTGTCTCAGTCTCCCAAGTACTATTTTTTGTTTTGAAACAGGGTCTCACTAAGTTGGTGAGGGCCTTGCTAACCTGCTGAGGCTGGCCTGGAACCTGTGATCCTCCTGTCTAAGCCTTCCAAGTACTGGATCATAGGTGTGTGCCACCATGCCTGGCTGAACCCAGGGTCTTGTACATGCTAGGGAAGTGCTCTGAGCTACAGCTCCAGGCCCTAATTCTGCCTCCCATACTTTTGCTGTAGTAAATCATAGCCAGGAACACAACTGTACCTTGAGTCTTCCTAGTAAAACAGTAAACCTGAGGTCTTAAGGGACCTCAACACAACAAGAGAATAAATTTAAGTATACAAGTTGTATTACTTAAGACCCACATGGGCTTCTGGCAGTATTTATCATCAGTGTATTTCATTATACCTGTGCATTTAATAAGGTAACAGAAAACAGCAAACAACCTGAGAGCTATCATTTACTGATTTCTGACTATATAATACTGTCAAAAGAAACACACCAGCTGTTCTTTAATTTAATTCACACTACAATATAACTTCTTGGTAAGTAAGAAACCACCAGAATTTGCTACCCGTGACTTTTTTTCCTACTCATTCTTCATAGCAACTCAGTTCAATCTTCTAGTTATCTGGCTGAGAGCCATCAGTTAGTAACAGCATAAGAGTATGTTGGTAAAGAAACAAACCCGTAAAATAAAGTCCTGCAGTGCTACAGGTGAAAGACTTGGATGCTTGAAGAGGGAACAGAATGGACGAATCTCTTGTTAGACCAAGGAAAGGATGTATCTGAGCTATGTAAAAGCACTACAGGTATAAATGAAATCAGATGTCCATGGAGAAAGCTGTGTGATCACTCTCTTGGCAATGCCAGGACTACTATGAAACCGATCTTGCCTCTGTGTGTATGTGTATTTTACTGGGAATTGAACCCAGTTATACTCCCAGGACTATTTTATTTTTTATTTTGAAACAGGGTTTCACTAAGTTGCTGGGGGCCTTGCTAAAACCTGTGACCCTCCTGTCTCAGTCTCCCAAGTACTGGGATCCTATACTTTAAAAATTATCTCTTGAGCTGGGCGTGGTAGCTCATGCTTGTAATCCCAGTACTAGGGAGGCTGAGACAGGAGGATTGCAGGTTTGCAGCCAGCCTCAGCTACTTAGTGAGGCCCTTGGCAACTTAGTGAGACCCTGTTTCAAATAAAGAAAAAAAAATAGGGCTGGGGGTATAGCTCAGAGGTAGAATGTCCCTCGGTTCCATCCCCAGGACCACCCCCCCCCCCCAAAAAAAATCTCTGGAGCCTAAAATAGTTCTGGTTCTTTTGGCTTCTCCATTACAATAAAGATAATAATCCTCCTTCTCCTCCTCCTCCTCTTCTTCTGTGCTGGGATCAAACCCAGGGCTTTGTGCATGCTAAGCAAGTGCTCTACCACTGAGCTATATCCCCACCCCTAAATATCAGATTTCTTTTTGAAGTACTTGTTAAAGCTCATACAGAATTTTATTTATTGCAACATTTAAAAATCAAGTAAGGAAGTATACCGGAATATAGTGTTGCACTAATTTTAAAAGTATTTTTACAGCTGGGTGAGGTGGCACACAGTAATCACAGTACTTGGGAGACTGAGACAGGAGGATCACAGGTTCACGGCCAGCCTCAGCTACTTAGTGAGGCCCTCGGCAACTTAATGAGACCCTGTTTCCAAATAAAGAATAAAAAATAGGGTTGGGGGTATAGCTTGGAGGTAGAATGCCCCTAGGTTCCATTCCCAGTACTGCAAAAAAAAAAAAAAAAAAAGATATTTTTACTTAGCAATTGAGACAACATAAGAAGAATTTTTAAACATTGTTAAATGTTTGTAAAGCCTTCCTTACAGCTTTTCACATAATTCATATAGAGTCGTGCTAAGATCATGCTGGTTGGAACAACATATTCTTGATAGACACACAATTTTATTTGCTATCAGTTTCAATTACTTTCCCACCCATCTTTACTAGAAACGCTAACATGAGATGCTACGATTGTTCCGAGGTTCATATTCTCCCCCTCTTCTCTCTGCCTAAACACATCTTTAAAGAAAAATGAAATACCAATTTACTGTACTAATTCTCCAAAGAACTATGAGAAAACAATTTGCTTTTGAAAGTCCATGTCTACAAATAATAAATAGCAGGTTACAAATAATTTCAAAACCAGACATTGGTAAATTAGTATACATTTCTCCCAGCCTCTTGGGGAAGCAAATAAAAAAAGGCAAAGAAGTGCTTACATTTTCCTGGTTTGGCTGGAATTCGAATTACTGTGGGTTTCCTGGTGGTTGTTGGTTGAACTGCTCTTTCTTTTGTTGGTTCTGTTTTTGTGGGGAGCTGAAAGGGATCTAATGAAAAACATAGTTTATTTTGCATGTTTTAGTTAACACGGGCTCAAACAAAAAACCTCATTCATAATTTAAGAGTCATATTTTTCATGCCCCAGGGAAAACTATTCATGGATAAACAAAATCTCAGTTTACAGAGACAAAAACAAAGTTGGAGCTCATAAAAGGAAATAATTTAGTGGTTTGTAAATAATTCATGGGGCTTTTCTTCCTCTCTGATGAGAGAGATCCAAGACAATCCTGAATTATGTAGAAGCTAGATTTCAGGGGAGTGTAATCACGTTATAAGTATCTGCTTGAAAATGAGGGGCAACTGAAATGAGGAGACAATCTTTCCAAATTGTAAAGCCTCCCAGATCCCCTAGGAAGAAAGTACTCTTTTCTGTTCCTCATCATATACTGAAATATTTGCCCACATGACTCACCAGTGGCCCCCATCCTCCCAGCACTTCCTCGCATGAGGAAGGAGCTTAGCAGTCTTGGATTTAGTCATTTAGTAAGATTAAACTTCAGTAACATGAAAATAAAAAATGTTTAATTCCAGAAATGAAATAAGGTATCTTCCTTCAAATATTTAATACTAGGACAAGAATATATTTGTTCCATCTTAACTGATTTATTTAAAATGGATAGTATATGCCTAGGGAAAGTACTTTAAACAAAAGCATATATATATATTTTTTTAACTGAAATACTTTTTCCTTAATGTAAATGTTCTTTTCATTTGTTTAAAAAAATGACTGGAAAATTTTTACTAAGATGGGAACCTCAATATAGACTAGGAAATATAAAATACACAGCACACAGGGTCTCATGAGGCTATATCTGACTTTATTTCACAAGAAACAGAACTAGTATATGTCATAATTCAGCATCTGTTCTATGGATTTTCCCTGTAGCAAGATACTTCCTATAAACCAAGGTACTTCATAGCTCCTCTGATGAATATCACGCATGTTGTACCTATGATGAGCTCCGGTTTTATCAGCACCTTTTGCTGACCAGCTCTCTGCAGGACATGTGAAGACCTGAGGAAAGAATTAGCCCTTGGGCAACCTGACACTTCCTCTTCCCACCACCCAGCTCTCAGGCAGCCACGCCATGGAGTACCCTGGCAGAGCAGCACTTACTAGCTATTTGCTCATGTTTTTGTTTATCCTGTGTTAGTAATGATGCTGGGTGGGGGATTCAATGGTAAAGTACAACCCTATGTTAAGCTTCGTATCTTCCACCTAGGTAAGATTCTCCAGATGATATATTAGCTAACATAATTATTAGGCTACTGAAAAAAACCTAGGTGATCCCTCTATGGAGTTCAGAAGTGAGGCGAGTTCTATGTTCAAAAAACCAATTCAAGGGCTGTGGGTATATATAGCTTGGTGGTAGAGTGCTTGCCTAACATGTATGAACTCTTAGGTTTGATCCCTAGCACAGCTAAAAAAATAAAAAAAAATCAATTCAAGGTAGCAAAAGAATATCATCAATCTCAAAAGACTACTATAATAATACAACTTTTTTCCACAGTAACCTATGTTCCCCTGAAACAAACAAAACTCTTTTTTTTTTTTTTTTTTGCGGTACTGGGGATTGAACTCAGGGGCATTCTACCTCTGAGCTACACCCCCAGCCCTATTTTTTATTCTTTATTTTGAAACCGGGTCTCACTAAGTTGTGGAGGGCCTCACTATGTAGCTGAGGTTGGCCTCGAACCTGGATCCTCCGGTCTCAGCCTCCCAAATGCTGGGATTACAAGCATGCACCACCATGTCTGGCTGCTTTTATAGGTTTAAGTAAAAATTCCTTAAGTTAGTTCTCTATTTTGTGATAGCATTATTTTTTACTTCAAAGTAATATTTGTTGTAAAAATGGGAAACATTAAGATATATATAATAGAAAATCTCTTGTAATCTCATTTCTCTAGTAATAGTAATTATTTAAAAATTGGTATAACTTTTTTCAAGATATTTCGATAAAATGCAATCATTTTATATCAATTTCTTTGTCGTTTGCTTTTTTGCTTTTGTTCATTTGATATTGACTAAGTACCTGCTACACATCAAACGCTGTTCTGTGCTGGGAATCTATCAGTGAACAAAGCAAAGAACTGTGCCTCCATGGAGCTTACACTGCAGCTGGGAGATGAACACAATAAACAATAAATATAATAGGCCAATAATTCATGTGGTATACTGGAAAGTAAAAAAATAAAAAAGTAGCTGGGCATGGTGACACATGCTTGTAATCCCAGTACTTGGGAGGCTGAGACAGGAGGATCGCAGGTTTGAAGCCGGCTTGGCAATTTAGCGAGACCTTCCGCAACTTAGTGAGACCCTGTTTCCAAAGAAGAAATAAAGTTGAGCTGAAGGTGACTTCGATCCTCAGTGCCACAAAAAAAAAAAAAAAAAAGAAAAAGAAAAAAAAAAAGAGAGAGAGAGAAAGTAGAGCAAGTCAAGGAACTTCAGGTATAGGGGGCAGAAGAGAAGCAGGATGCAGCATGTAACAGGAGTGCAGCGGGAGAGAGGTACTATAGTTCCGATCTAAAATGTCCCCAAAGGCCATGAGCTAAAGGCTTCGTCTCTAGACTGAGATGCTATTGGGAGGTGGTGGAAACCTTAGGAGATGTGGCCTAGTTCAAAGCGGTGGGTCACTGGGTGGGTGGGTGGGGTGCCTTAGAAGGGTTTATTTTATCCCAGACACCCCCAACTCCTTCTTTGCTTCCTGGCTGCCATGAGGTAAGCAGTTTTGCTTCACCACATCCTTTCGCCATGGTATTCTGCATCACAGGCCCAGAATCACTGGAGCCTCTGAAATCATGGGCCAAAATACATCTTTCTTTAAGCTGATTTTCTCAGGTATTTTGTCACAGTGACAGAACTAATACAGGAGGGAAGGGCTCCATTAAAGATATTGTTTGTCCATCTTTCAAACAACTGAATTTTAGCTATTTTAAGTTCTTCCAACTTGAATAATATATATCTGGTCTTTAGGAAACAGCAACGCCAATGGATAAAAAAGGAATTGGTTGATTTGTATTAAAGCCCACTGTTGCAAATATTGCCAAATATGAATTCTTTGAATATGTCATCTATTGAGTAATGTTGTCTAAAATGAAAGAATTTGAAGAACCCATCACATCTTGGCCTACATTTTATTCAAACATAAAACATCATAGCTTTCTTTTCTGTTCATCTCCCTGTCACTGCCTCCTTGGCCTGTTGGAACTCACTGACCTCCATGGAGTCATCAGGCCTTCCTTCCACATGCTGCTTCAGGGCCTTGACCTTACCCTCCATCTCTCAAACACCCACCCAAACCACTTGATTGCTATATCCCCCTCTTCTTCTGCCTTTGTTTTTGTTTTGTTTTGTTTTGGTATTGGGAATTTAACCCAGAGGCATTCTATCTCAGGGCTCTGTTTTCTGTGGGGAAAAGAAACAAAAATTCAAGAAAAGGATGAAGGCTGATAACTGTTTACTGTGTTCTATCTTTCAGGTGGCATTTCTGCTTTAACAATTGCTTTTGGGACCCATAATCTGTTGATTATTAGGATAGGTTTTAGTGAATGTTTTTTGGGTGGGTTTGGAGAGGGAAGAAAACCTTGAGCATGGAATGACTGAAACTGTTTCTCAAATGAAATGGGTTGGGCAAGGAGGTACCCAGGAGGACTAGCCCCCCATCCTGCACACAGTGGGGCAGATCTCATCTTTCCCATTAAAGGGTCTAGTCACTATGGTTCAACCTGAAGGATTTAAATTGAAATAGCATAGGTACAACTTATATATAAAGTATTCAACGTGTCCTAGTTACCTATTCTCTGTCTCTTTTGGTCTTTTATTTTTAATATCATTTGCTCCTCTTTAATAACTGGCACTCAGATCATGTGTTATTTATTCTAGTATACATGTCTCTGTGAAAAAGTTCCTTTATCCATACAGTGAAGCAAGGCAGTCTTAAGAGTTGCAGCACTGCAGGCTGTCTGGCAGGGACAGTCTGTTGAATGATGTATCCCAGCTGTGCTCACTGAGTTAGTGAGCTCAGCATCTGCCAGTCTGTGCGTTGTCCTGGGCTGCAATCCATCTGCAGTGTGCAAGATCAGTGGAGAAGACAAACAGCACCACTTAAGTAAGAAGGACTGTTTTTCATCTTGATTATGGTGGGCTGGTCTTTAGCTACATAGTATGAAAATCATGTGTGTGTGTGTGTGTAGGACGGTGCTACATAGTATGAAAATCTGTGTGTGTGTGTGTGTGTGTGTGTGTGTGTGTGTGTGTGTGTGTGTGTAGGACGGTGCTGGGGATTGAACCCAGGGCCTTGAGTGCGGTAACACTGATCTACATCCATAGCCCCTGAAGCCCACTTTTTAAAGTCTTTGTATGAGAGGGATGTTTATCTCCAACAGAAATGATAAGTGGGCAACATCTATGGACAGACCATAATTTATTTATTTTTTACACTTTTATTAGACTGTAATTCATCCAAGCAGTTCACTGACGCTTATTTCCAGTATTCCATAGTTGAAGCCTTTTATCTGTAGCCTCAAATGGCTCTCGAAACACTGAAAGTTGTACTTCAAACTATCTATACTTGAGCTAACAGGCAATTTTTTGGGGGGTATGGTGGTACTGGGGATTGAACTCAGGGGTGTTCTACCTCTGAGCTATACCCCCAGCCCTATTTTTTATTCTTTATTTTGAAACAGGGTCTGAGTTGTGAAGGGCCTCACTAAGTAGCTGAGGCTGGCCACAAACCTACAATCCTCCTGTCTCAGCCTTCCAAGTACTGGAATTACACATGTGTGCCACCACGTCCGATTACCAGTCCTATTTTTAAATCCTGAAACAGGGTCTCGCAAAATTATTATACACTGGCATTGAACCTACAATCCTGTCTCAGCCTCCCAAGTACTGGGATTACCACACCCAGCCTAGTGGGCAATTTTTAAGGGAGATGAAAGATTCACAGCCTACCTCAGATTCTCAGAATTCTGTGATTTAGGAAAGGATAAAGAACCTTCCAAACCAGGTGTGGTGGTGCACACCCGTAATCCCAGTACTTGGGAGACTGAGACAGGAGGATCACGGTATACAGCCAGGCTTGGCAACTTGGTGAGGTCCTCTGCAACTTAGTGAGATCCTGTTTCAAAATAAAAAATAAAATAGGACTGGGGGTGTAGGTCAGAATCAGAATGCCTCTGGGTTTGATCCCCAGTACCAATATCACACACACACACACACACACACACACACGCACACATAAAAGAAACTTCTTGTCACAATTCTGTCACAAACCACTCTTGCTTCTATACAAAAGACATGGAGCATCACAAAGCATCTCCTATCCTATCCAAATCTAAGGAAAGCCAGTGGCATTTTTCTCCACTTTTATTTACAGTGTTTATTCTGTCGCCCTTCTAGTCCTTCACGCCAACATCAATTATTCTACATCTGCTGCCAAATAAGAAGGCTCCTTTACACCTATATCTGCATGGTCTTCATTACTGAGTTGAGAAAAACACTGATGATAAAGTATTTTTCCGCCCATTACCTGCCTCTAATAATATACTTGTCATCATAATTAGTTTCACCATCCCTGGCTTGCTTTTCTGTCATTTCTTTCCCTTGAGTTCTGTTAATAGCAGAAATTGGATGCTGAACTATTATTCTGGTCTGTGCAATGGGGCTGACAGCAGAAGCATTCTACTGTTTTTGACAACTGGGTATGATTTGTAAAGGTGTGAAGTGGAATTGCTAATACTTCTCAGCTCCATTACATTAACCTGGAAGGCATTCTACCAAAGAAATGAATCCAATATTAAATTGCCTGTTTTATGAGTTTTCCTTTAGTAATTTTTCTAATCTTTACAATGTTTTCATAGCTTCAGTATTTTCTGATCTCTATTTCCTGAGATTAATATGGCAACTTCATTTTATGAACACTATTTTATTAGATTTTCTTTATTTTTGCGTGAAGACAAAGAGAAGGAAAGACTTATTTGTGAGTTTTCTTTCTCTTGTGTTCCTCTCCTAGTGTCTGGCCTAAGCCTGGATGACTTAGGCAAGGTTTCACAAAGAGACCATAAACTTTTATTTACAATGACATTCAAATACCATCAAAAACTCACAAATCCCCTATCAATAAACCAACAAAAGTCTCTCTTGCTGATCCTAAAGGCCTTTGGAGGATAGGAAACAGGGAAGCAAGTAGGGCCAGTGTGCATTCTAGAAAAATCCCTTGGGTAGCTCCAGTATAGAGGATGGCAGGCTTGAGTGGGCTCACTGCAGGAGGCTGCTGCAGTAATCTGAGCATAAGACCTAAAGTGGGGCAGGATGGGAGATTGAGATGAGAGATCAACTCAAGAACTCTTCAGAAGGTAAAACTAGCCAGGTGTGGTGGCGCACGCTTGTAATCCCAGCATTTGGGAGGCTGAGACCGGAGGATCCGGGTTTGCGGCCAGCCTCAGCCATTTAGTGAAGCACTGTTTCAAAATAAAGAATAAAAAATAGGGCAGGAGTATAGCTCGGAGGTAGATGCCCCTGAGTTCAATCACCAGTACCGGGGGAAAAAAAAAAAAAGGTAAAAACCAGCAGCAGGTAATGGTAACTAATTGAATAAGAAGGCAAGGAAGTAACTGAAATAATACTTTATGTCCATGTTCTAGACAACGATAGGGCTTTCCTGCAAAATCATATTTGATCCTTGCAATATCCTCCATGAAGAGTATTATGATCATATCTTATTTGTAGATGATGTGATATTACCATATAGGTGAAAAGGGGCCTGTTTCATGAGGAAACCTAGGTACTCTGAGGTTAAATAAACTGTCCAAGCTCACACGGCAATTGTGGCAGTGTGACAGACTCCAAATCCAAGAAGCCAGCCACCTATGACATGGCGAGATGACTTAAGGATGACCTTTAGAATTTTCTCTAGGGAAGGCTAGATGTGTGACCGTGTCACCAAACGAGGCGCAAAACATAGGAAGAGGAAGAGGTGTAGAAAGAAGATAATCAGTTAAGTATAACTCCACAGTCAAAACAATGGTTAGAGTCAGGTGGGGCAAGCAAATTACACATTTTGTAAAAGACTGTCCTAATAATTAAATGCTGTGGACAGGCATGGTGGCGCATGCTTGTAATCCCAGCATTTGGGAGGCTGAGACTGGAGCATCCGGGTTCACGGTCAGCCTCAGCTACCTAGTGAGGCCCTCCACAACTTAGTGAGACTCGGTTTCAAAATAAAGAATAAAAAATAGGGCTGGGGGTATAGCTTGGAGGTACAATGCCCCTGGGTTCCATCCCCAGTGCCGCAAAAAAAAAAAAAAAAAATGTTGTGTAATGAATTGGTAGAAATCAAGAAACAGAAAAGGCTGAATATGAAGCATGAGACTATATTCATCGTGAATGTATACTGTCGACCTTCCATTTGAATATGACTATAATTATCTGCTTGATGATACAGAATAAATTCTCCCTACTCGTTAACCAAATTGCCATTCCCATAGAGTCTAGCAGATTCTAAAAAAGGCAGTGTTTCTCTGTTTTGTACTGTTTCCACCCCTTGCCAGCTTGCTCCTGATGGATTTATCCATCCCTGACCTCCTTTGAAGCTTATTAACACAAAAAAGATTTAAGTGAGAAAACGATATAAACAGAGACTTAAAAAGTTTCAAAGTATTGTTTGATTTAAGGGGTTCTGAAAATGTTGAGTAGCAAACATGATATCCTAAAAAAATAAACAAGACTTAGAATAAAAAGACCAAGTTTGAATATAGGCTTAGAAAATTGTTTTATGACATTAAGCAGTATCCATTGATCTCTCAGAGACTAATTTCCTTTGTCTGCAAACTGGGGGCAGTGATTTCTCACAAAGGGTTGTTACATTTAATCAAACATCTGAGTTGTAAGCATTAAAGAATTAAAGAAAATATGTCTGAGTATCTAGCAGTGTTAGGAACATTGCAGAAATTCAACGTTCTTTTTTTTTTTTTTTTTTGGTGGCACTGAAGATTGAACCCAGCAGCATTCTACCTCCAAGCTATATCTCCAGTCCTTTTTAATTTTTGTTTGTGTTGAGAGTCTGACTACTTGCTGAGGCTGTCCTTGAACCTGCAATCCTCCCATCTCAGCCTCCTGAGTACTGGAATTACAGGCATGTGCCACTACGCCCAGCTTCAATATATTCTAATATTTTCCTTTTCATTCTTTATGGACAAGGGGTATGTCTTTTTAGTTTACATGCCAAGCCAATTACAATGTCCTGTGCATGATATTTAACAAACATGTTGGCTATCATATTGTTATACAGAATTTGGTTTTAAAATCACAGTATGGATCATTTTGATGCATGTGACACATTTATAAGATGACAAATTTCTGAAAATGTTAGTATTTATATTCATAAATTCTACCCAAATTAGTGGGTTTTTTTGTTGTTGTTTTGTTTTGGTGGTACTGGGGATTGAACACAGCTATTCCACCTCCAAGCTATAACCCTAACCCTATATTAATTTATTTTTGTGGTACTGGGAATTGAACGCAGGGGCATTCTGCCTCTAAGTCACAACCTCAGCCCTATTTTGTTTTTTATTTTGAATCAGGGTCTCACTAAGTTGTGAAGGGCCTTGCTAAGTAGCCGAGGCTGGCTGTGAACTTGTGATCCTTCTGTCTTAGCCGCCCACATATTAGATTACAGGTGTGTGCCACCATACTTAGCTTTATTTTGAAATGTTTCACTAGGTTGCTGAAAGTCTCCTTACATTGCTGAGGCTGCCCTGGAACCTGTGATCCTCCTGTTTCAGCCTCCTAAGGACTGAGATAATGGCGCACACCACCATACCCGACTCCAACTAAGTGTTAAAAACAAAATAGTAAAAAGAATCTTATCAATGATGAATAGTTCAGCTTAGTTTGACAAATCAAAGATAAGCTTTACCATCACACCCTCCATCTGAACAATGTGAGAAAAAAAAAAAAAAAACAACATACTCTGCCTCGTGGGAAATTTAACTGTCTATTGATCTTGGCAGCCAACTTACGACAACTGTAGTATTTTACTTACAAACATTTGCATTCCCAAGGGAAGATGTTCTGTGAAGATTACAGAAAGATTCTGTAACATGTGCTGGGTCTTCCTCGCTCTGTACCTCACTCTTGCAGGGACCCTCCCCTGGGGCTGACCCATTTCCTGCACTCCTAGCAGGGCCCCTGTGGGGCCACTGCATGACTACCCATCTATGAGAAGCTTTTACTACACCCTCCTAATGCAATGTCCTCCAACTTCCCTGAATCTTTCAATGTGAAGCCTAAACTTTGCCCTCCCAGAAAAAAGAAGTTGGCTTCACAACCTAGTTATAGTCCCTAGCCCTAGTGTGCTTACTTCTGGCCTATATAACAGTAATTGATGTACCGTGTCCCCGCTTTCTTTCTGTCTCCATCTCCCCTACCATATATTTTCCCTTCTTTCTCTGTCTCCATCCCCCACCTCGCTCCATATTTCTTAATTTCTCTGTTCATCCCTGTCTCTCTATACACACATGAATGTGCACACCTCAATCAATCACTCATGTACTAGAAACTAAACTAGGAAGTGTAATTTAAGATCCCCTCTGCTGAGTCTAGGTTCCCCTCCACTTCTGAGTTCTACTCACCTAGAACCATCTCTGATCCGACAGGTTCTTCAGCTGGGCTCCCAGGTGAGGTGGGCAACACATCATCATCAAAGCTGATGAGGTCAATGTCCCCCAGGGGCCTGTTCTGCAGCGCTGGAACTGGGGGATTGGCCGGGGGTCCTTCTGCCAATGACCTGAATGCTTTGGCTTGTGATGCCACTGAGAGTCGGGGAGGAGCAGAGATGAGTTTTGGCGGAGCTGAAGGGTAGGTGGGGTTTTCTGAGGAAACTGATTTCTTCAGCAGCAGAGGCCGGGGTGCAGGAGTTGGGACCTTTTTCCCAACATCAGGGCTCTCGGCCGTGGGCCCTCCTCCAGAAATCTCATGATTAACATTTCTTATAAGGCCAGGAGTTGGTTTCTTTGGCAATTCAGGTTTGGTTACTGGGATACTTCCTGCTTCTTGCGGTGAAGAGTATGGGTTGAGCCCCTCCCTGGAGGGCACCTTGAGTTGGTTTTCAGTCCAAGAGTCCCATTCTCCAGAAGCTCTGTTAGCAGCTGGTTTGGGAGCCACAGAGGGTTTCCCTGAGGAAACAGTAGGCTTTGGAGGAAGTGTACGAGGAGTAATTTCTGGCTTTTTCGGCAGTCCTGAGGTTTCTGTATTGGTCTGACCCTCAAATGCTTTGATCTTTGAAACAATGCTATTTTGGCTTTGTTCTCTGTTCATAACGTTCATCACTGCCTGCCTATCTAAGCTGTTGGTATTGTCCAACAGAGGCTGGCCTGGGGAGGACTCTTCTTTTGGGACTGCTGGGCTGGTTTTCTGGTGATTTTTTCCTTTAATGTTAATATCTCTAGCTACTGGTCTAAGGTTGCTTTTTGATCTTGGTCTTGGCACTGGACATCTTGTAGCACTGGGGTTTTCTGGATAATTCTGCTCTTCAGAAATATCAAAGACTATTAAAGGAGCCACATTTGTTGGAAGATCACGGAGTGAGGCTGCTAAAGAAGGCTGGAGAGGCTTGAGCGGTGCCTGTAGTGCTGACAAGACCAAAGAGAACACAACCAAGTAAAAATAGTATAATTTAAGAGAAGAAAATTACAGAGGATACACAGATTTTCAGATTACTCTTATCAAGAAATTTTTTGTTTCCTTAATTAGTAAAAGTTAATTGAAAAATCAATAGCAGAAATGTTTATACTCAGCTACCTGTAGGAATCTTATATTTGTTCACATAAAAATACTCATTATATAGTTAAAACATTCCTAAAATCCTGGTTTTTTTCTTTTGTTGATACTAGGGATTGAACCTAGAGGCATTCTCCATTCAAGCTATAAACCCGGCCTCTTTTATTTATTTTTAAATTTTTAAATTTTGAAACAGGGTCTTGATAAGTTGCTAAGGATCTCACTAAGTTGCTGAAGCTGGCCTCACACCTTTGATCCTCCTGTCTCACCCTCCCAAGTATTAGGATTACAGGTGTGTGCCACTGTGCCGGGTTTAAATTCCTGATTATTATTAGACTTAGCACATGAATTATTTCTCTCTGGTTGTTAAAATTCCAACACCTTTAATGATTTACTTTTCCAAAGAAAAATACTCTTATCTCTGTTACCCTAATAAAAGACTTTCAAAAGCCCAACAATAATCACCCTTAGTATATTATCAAGTTTAAGTTTCTAAATATGAACTCCTTCTTAATGGGACAAAGGGCATCAACAGCAACATACTCTATGAATTACACCGATGATGTTTTAGTGATATGATCTAGTGTGAGCCCAAGAGATTGGGGCTGTGGCTCTTAAGAATGATCTATTGTAATAATCACTGCATACCCAAATAAAGCAAGCACAGTGATCACAATGGCTGGGAAGCAGAGCTCAATGAATTATTCATAAATTGCAAATTATTTTAAAGGCTGCAAGCCCACTGATTACTTCCCTAGAATTAGGTCAGAATTGGAGAGGACAAATTACTTGAATTACTTTGAGGCAGATCGTTGTCTAGTTCTTCTGAAAAGTCAGTCTGAGTTGCAGAAGTAATAGTGTGTCTTGGAGTCGCAGCAGCATTATTATTATTCGTAGTATTAACTTGAACTTGGTTGATTTCTTTTATGACTTGTTCATAAGAGGGTGGGAGCTGCAAAATAAAGAAGGAAAAATTTTAGGCGTCTAAGGGCAAGAGCCAAGGTGTTGGCAGTCTCACTGTTTTTATCTTTGAATTTAATTTTTTATCATATTTTATTTATTTATTTATTTAGTGGTACCAGGGGCATTCTACCTCCGAGCTACACCCCCAGTCCTATTTTTTGTGTGTATGTGTGGTATTAGGGATTGAACTCAGGGGCATTCTGCCTCCAAGCTATACCCCCAGCCCTATTTTTTATTCTTTATTTTGAAACAGGGTCTCACTAAGTTGCGGAGGGCCTCACTAGGTAGCTGAGGTTGGCCACGAACCCAGATCCTTCCGTCTCAGCCTCCCAAATGCTGGGATTACAAGCATGCGCCACTATCATATTTTTATTGACGCATAGTAATTATACATCATAGTGAGGTTGGAGGTGATACAAACATACACACACACAGCCCAAGAGGTAATAGGATGTTCATTCACCTCGGCAGGAACCAGCTCATTTGGCCTCCAATGTCCTGCTGCAGGAGTCGGGTGAAATGCCAGTCCTGGAGGTGGAGCTCCTGGGAACCACGAGGTTGGCCTCAGTGGCTCAGCTGCCACAATGGTGATCTCTGGGCGCCTGGAGGACAGATGCCTCAGTGAGGTTTTGCAGGTTGGTAACAAACCATTACTGTCTATCTGTAAATGTTCACAGACTCATGAAAACAACTAGGCCTGCAAAGAGTGGTAAGAACCGCTACAGTCACAGAAATGACCTGTCTGGTCTGGGTTGTCTCTAATAGAACACCCAGACAGGCTTTGAGGGAGGCAAATGAGAGCCATCTCCTTGACTTTGGCCTGGAAAAGTAAGAGATGTACCCTGAGCACACTTATTCGGAAGCCCATACAGTCTTTTTATTCCAGGGTTCTGCTGCTGTGTGGCCTACAGCACAAATATGACAAAAGAAAGAAAAACACATTGGGCAATGAGATTGTTTTCTGGTACTTCAAAGTACATATTCTACATAAAAAAATCACCATATGAAAAGAATATCATTGTCTCCCCTACCCTATCTCTGTCCCAATTCAAAGCTATCTTTAAGTGTCTTAAGTCTGTTCACTTCTAGACCCTGACATGTGCCTGTGTTCCTGGTCAGTTTTTTGTATTATTTGATGATTCATTTGGAATACTGAGAAATAGTAAAAACTCAGGCATGGCTTCTCCTTTTCTTAATCTAATTCTATAATTTTATGTTTAAATTTTATCTTCAACCTGATTTCCTAACAAAACCAACTCTGCAACCCTGGGAAAAACCAACTGAGTATTCTGAGTCTTAGTTTTGTCATCTAACAAAGAAGGATGATGATACAGGCTCTGCCTTTCTCTAGCACTCTATGGTGGGAAAAACACTGTTGTTATACAAATTGGGCATAGACACACATTCTCAAGATAGCTAGTGAAGTAGTAGAACCTTGTCATAGATTAAGTTTAAAAGTAGAATGTTCCTGGGTTTAACCCCCAGTACCATAAATAAATAAATAATTAAATAAATAATAAAGTCCTTGCTCTTCATTACTTAATACTGTAAGAAATTTGAAAGCAGGGATCATTATCTACCTGCCCACTCTTCCACTCTTTTATTTGCCCATCCATTCTTCCATCTATCCACTTGTCTTTTCTTCTATCTGTCCAGGTATTCTCTCCTCCCTCCTATTCTCTTCCCTCTTTCCAACCAAGCATTTACCATTTACCCATCCAGCTTATGTCTTCCTTTCTTTATCCATCTAATCAATTTTTATCCTGTCATCTATTCCTTTATCTACACAATATTTACCAAGTACCTATGAGGTACAATGCTTTTATTGGGGGGGGGGTATTAGGGATTGAACCTAGGGGCATTCTACTTCTGAGTTATACCCTTATTCTTTTTATTTCTTATTTGGAAACAGGGTCTCATTAGGTTGCTGAAATCCTCACTAGTTTGCTGAGGCTGTCCTTGAACCTGTGATCCTCCTGTCTCAGCCTCCCAAGTACTAGGATTACAAGCATGCACCACCAAGCCTGGCTCTTTATTTATTTATTTTTTTAGGCTTAAATGATAGGATTTATTGTCTTTTTAAAAAGATGCAATTTAGAAAAAAATTTGTCTTAAGAAGAGTGAACAAGAAAACTAGATAGCTCCTCAACTTAGTGAGACCCTGTTTCAAAATAAGGAGTAAAAAATAGAACTAGGGTGTAGCTCAGAGATAGAATGCCCCTGGATTCAATCCCCAGTACTGCCCCCCCCCCAAGAAAACCAGATAGAATAAAGTCAATTAGAATGCAATTAGAAACTGAGAGAATAAGGGGCCGGGCCTAGTGGCCCATGCTAGGGAGGCCGAGGCAGAAGGATCACAAGTTAAACAGAGGCCAGCCTGGGCAATTTAGTAAGATTGTTCCTAAAATAAAAACTAAAAAGGGATGGGGATCACCAGTAGGGGGCTGCTGTTAGAACAGAAAGCTGCCACATTGTTTGATTTGGAGATGAGATTTTTTTTCTTTCTTTGGGGATTGAACCCAGGGACATTCTACATCCAAGCTACATCCCTAGCTCTATTTTCTTTATTCTTTATTTTGAAATAGGATCTCACTAAATTGCAGAGGACCTCATTAAGTAGCTGAGGCTGGCCAAGAACCTACGATCCTCCTGTCTCAGCCTCCCAAGTATTGTTTTTTTTTAGTCAGACAAAGCAAACAAAGGGGCTTTGTAAATATTTTTTCCCTTTAGCCCTGATTTTTTTTTTTTTTTTTTTTTTTTGTGGTACTGGGGATTGAACTTTGGCATTCTACCTCTGAGGCTATACACCTAGACCTTTTTATTTATTTTTTGATTTTGAAATAGGGTCATGCTAGGTTGCTGCAAGTCTATGTTGCTGAAGCTGGCCTCTGAGAGATCCTCCTGTCTCAGCTTCCCAAGGTCTAGGATTACAGGCATATGCCAACATCCATGCACACAGAACCCGGTGCACTTTCCTCCAGATTCGACTCTGCTCCTTTATTTTAGTTTCTTACAGCTTTTTATTTTTTTTTAATTAATTATTTTTTTTAGCACTTTTTTATACATTTCTTGAGTACAACAGAGTTACATAGACATTTATGACATATCAATCATTGTCAGATCACAAATAGCACCACTTCTTCGTTTTACACGTATAGCCCACATTCTTAACATAGCCTGGTAAAGCAAACTTTCTAGAGTCATAAAACCATACTCCTTTAGGGTCATATATTTACTTTCTAAAAAGTAGGAGGGTCTTTCATCTACACATCCTAGGGGCAATCTCCAGACTTCGAGACGCCAATGTAGCCATAGCAGAAGAGTCAGTATAATTGCTCAGATATGCAGACAGCAACTGCCAGGGGGAATCTTTATTTTTTATTTAGAACAGGATGTTGCTAAATTACTGCATGCTGGCCTCAAACCTGGGATCCAGGCACATGCCAAGACATTTCTTTGAAGCAGTTACAATATTTTACATTTAGCAGATGTTTAGTAAACATTCTTAAATTGAGTTCTATAGCAGGGTGTGGTGTACCTGCTTGTAATCCCAGTACTTGGGAGGCTGAGACTGGAGAATCACAAGTTCATAGCCAGCCTCAGCTACTTAGTGAGGCCCTCCGCAACTTAGTGAGACCCTGTTTCAAAATAAGGAAGAAAAAATACAGCTGGAGATGTAGCTCAGAGGTAGAATGTCTCCTGGGTTCAATCCCTAGTACCAGAAGAAGAAGAAGAAAAAAAAAAAGAGTTCTATAAATAATTATACTCAAAGAACATTTACAATCTTTACCATTTCTTTTCTCAAGCAAAATCTTCATTATTCAAACTTATAGATTAATTCAAGAGATGTACTGATGAGGCCAAACAGTAATGCATGGTTATGAAAATATTTAATTTTTCAACTGATGAAAGACTTATTTTAATTATTAGCAGACTATGTGCCCTCTATTACAAATATAGCCATACCTTCTATCTCGATGAAGTTCATTCTGAATAGAATTCCGAGAAGCTATAGAAGGAAGAATAAACTGGTATAGTAAAAAAAAATTAATACATTCAATAAAGATTTGAATTTTTATAGCACACACAACTGGAAAAAGCTTAGAGTAGACATCACATATTTTGTACAAATTTTAACATTTCTAGGTAGAAAAACAAACCAAAATGATCTTTTTATATGGCATAAGGTTAATTTTAATTAGAAAATACAGATTTTAAAAACTCCCCAAAGCATATTCTGTGGCTCTGAATATAATTTGAAGAAGGGACAGAGAAAAGATAGCTATTAAATATAAATTGTATGGTAGGAGCAGTAAGATGAAGACATGAGATAACAGGAAGAAAAAAATTTAGTATCTATCCTAATCTATATGGCTATACTTTTGTGATATTTGTTTACAACTCTATCATAAAGAGCGTCAGATTTCCATCCATTTTCTCTCTTTTACAGAATTTTCCAAACTCTAAGTAGTTTTATTAAATTAAGAGATAATAACAAATGTAAAAAGTATTCAAAGTACTTTTATGAAACACATAATAATGCATACAAAGCAGACATTTCCCTTGTCTCAAACCCAAAACAGCTTAATGGTTTAATTTTTCCCCAAACTTTACTTTGTATAGCAAATAAAGTCTTAATCAGATAATCTGGAAAATATGTCACATGGGGTCAATTTTTATGTAATAAAGAATATTATCTCTAATTTTGGTACTGGAAATTGAACCAGGAGCGTTCTACTTCCGGGCTACATCCCCAGCCCTTTTCATTTTTTATTCTGAAACAGGGTCTCACTAAATTGCTTAGGTTCTCAGTGAAGTTGCTATGGCTGACTTCAAACCTATGATCCTCCTGTCTCAGCCTCCCAACTGGGATTGCAGATATAAGGAGCACATTCTTAAGATCCCTTTAGGGGAAAAAAAATCTTCAAATACTACACTGTAAAGCTTTATGTAAGAGGGGACTTTGTTTTAGATATAAACTCTTTCAACCAGTTTTCATTCTCTCTCCATTACTCTACTTTTTCAATGCCGCTGATTATGTAAGAGTAGAATCATAGATCTTTTCTTTCTCCTTCTTATTATTTTCTGCTTTTCACTGAACATGAAGGCTGCCAAAGTTGGGGATGGGGGCAGAAGTGGGAGCAGGAAATGAATTTAGGCCAGGGCTGGAGCTGTGAGAGGTAAACTTAAGCTCAGCTGGCAAAGCAAATCTCTAACATCTGATCTTGACTTGGAAGATCATATCATATCATCAAGGAGTTTAGTTGTTACACTGCTATCAGGAACTAAACCAAGATGAGGACAGAAGGCCAGCACTCTGTGTGGTGCGTCTGATTGGTAAGAAGATTTCATTAAGTTAGAGGCTCACCCCAGGGTGCTACCATCACATCACCACCATCATTCAAACTGGAACCAACGGGCACTTTTAAAGACTTCATGTTATTGTCACAAACATACCTCTTCCACGTGGCATTTTACCGTGTACTATTCATGAGTGCTAAGGGAAAAAAAGAAGGGGTTATAGAAGAGGGCAGGGCGAAAAAAGAATGAACTCAGTTGCCTATGCTCTAAAAGAGATTCAGGAGCAAGACTGTCTTGCCATACTACTGTTCTGCCCCCACTCCGAGTTTAGATGGAAAAGAAAAGCTGATGAGTCATAGTTCTAGGGTAAAGAAATATGACGCTGCAAAGATTTGTACAGATTAGATCATTCACACACGTAACCAGTCAAAAAATATGTGTCTGCAGTCCTTAACAATGGTGCAAAAAAAAAAAAAATAAAAATCATTTTGCAAAATCAATTTGCTACTTGAATGAGGATTGATTTTAAAAAGTGAATGATACTTAAAAGGTAATTTAACAGTCAATTTACACTCCTTTAAGCCAGTAGCCTTTAGCTGGATTCTGCCCCTCATACCAGAGGTCATTGGTGGCGGGCCCCCATCCTTGGCAGCAGAGTGGCATTGCTACTCTTGTCACAGAGCAAGAGGTGTCTCATAATCACGCTTGTAGATCTTCTCCACATCCTTTGACAATCACTGTTTCCCTCTCCTTTTCACACACACACTTACTCATCTTCAATGAATCTCTTCTTTTTCTCTTCATCCTTACAAAACTGTCACTTTGTCAAGGTTGAACAATTTTAACAGCTTAAAATACTTTAGGTTTTCATATAGATTTTCATGTGGTGTCTCACTCTTCCTGCTAATTTCTCAACTATCCACTTATGTCATTCTCATTTTCCGGATCAGACAGATCTGATGTAGCTGTCCCCAGGAGAACTGAATTTCCCACCAGCACTCATACAGTCCAGCATCTTCCCATTTCACTTCTCTGCCACAAGCTGCTGGTCTCTTACACATTTTGGGTTAATGTCATAGAATAAAGGTAGCATTTTCAGTTTAAGTTATCCTATTATTCTACAGACTTATTTGGAAACTTTCCTAGTTCAGACGATTAAATTTGACATACAAAACATGTTGGGCTGTTGGTAGAAAGCTGCGATGTAGATTTATAATATTAGCACCGATTAAGAATTCTCCCAAGTTTCAGCAGGATCATGATCATCCTACTCAAACCTGAGGAGGATACTGAGATAAGGAAGTTTAGTGAATTATCCCAAGGTCACACAGCCCACTGGGGGCAAGTCTTGGAAAAGTCTGTTTCTTGAAATAGTTTAATTCCTTGTGGAGATATGCAAACTGGCCACTAGTCCTGATTCTAAATAATTCAAAATTATAGATTAAATTATTATAAGAAATAAACACATAAATGGATCATTACATTATAAATATCCCTGTTACTGGACTGTTCTATCAGTGAAAGTCACAATAATAAAACACTCACTGACTGCATTTTTTTGGGACAGGGTACTAGTAGATGTATTTGAGCAGAACGCTCGATGGCCCTGAAGTCGCCCAGGTTCACATCCGAGTTCCACCTTGTGAACCCAGTTTACCTCTCAGGATTCAGTACCCTCCATCTGTAAAATGGGGTTAATATCTACCATGTAGAGCGCTCCAGTCTAATCTCTCCACTGCCTGCTTCTCTGCTGCCTTAAATGTCCTCAAGCATCCTCAACTGAACATGTTCAAGTCGCTCCTCTGCTTTCTCAAAAAATAGTCACTGTTCACCATCTGTTACCACCTAATTTCATTAAAAAAAAAAAAAAAGAACCTACTATAGATGTCTCAACTCCCACATCTCCCATTCACTGTTGGAAGAGAAGCGTGGCTTCCAATTTCAATATTCTACTGAAACTGCTCTCAAAAGTCTCCACTGGCCTCCTAAGTGTCTCATATGATGAACTACGAACTATTTCAGATGCCTTGCTGGGCCATTTGCTATCACATCATGGCTGACCCATTCATTTCAAAACTTCTACTTCTACCTCTAACACACGACTGCTCAAACAAGCCCCTGAAAGTTTAAAACAACTTCCTGATAACTGCTTTTCTACATCCTGAACTTTCTCATGCTGAGAATGAAAACTAGAAAACTACCCTCTGGCACCAAGGAAGCTGAACTGACAAGTCCTCTGGCTAGCACAACCTACCTAAATTTAAATATGCTATCCCTGGCTTTTGTTTCTATAAATTATAAATGCTTCTGTACCAACTGCAGAGAAACAATCTAGCTGCTTCTCCTCAGTTTAATCAAACTGCATTCAATTCACTTTTCCTTTTTCTAGTGTTTAACTCTTTCTTATGCCAGCTACAGAATCCAGCCGCAGAGATCCAGGCAGCTTCCCTGGCTTGGCTGATGATAACAGTGTCTCCTGTTTTCCTACTATTCTGACCACTCCCCTCCCCCTCCCCCAGCTTTTTGGGCACACTTCTTAGCTGACTTCTCCTTAAGCCTTGCTTGCATGGTCCAGAAGTAAGATCCATCCCAGAGATCTATGGGATACAGATTACAATCCCCAACAAACTCCTGAAATCCAAGGAGAGGTAAGGGAAGAAGCCAGGAGCAGCAGAGGCTGGCAAACTGGATTCAGTGAAAGGAGACCCTCCTCCTTGGCAGGACTGGTTTACTGGGTCCTGCATCTTTTGCCTATTGTCTCTTAAAGGCACAGCTTGACCTCAGACATCACAAGAACCAGTCCCTTCTCATCTTATCCTAAACACTTTCTTCCTAAATGTTTAGCTACTTCCAGATTTTGCCTATATCCTTGACTGCCCCAAATTGTATCTCCAGCCAAGAATGTCTTGTCTAAATCCTAGAATCTGCAATTTCCTATTTGAATTTTCTCCTTGGCCCTTCTCCCCTCAATTCTACCCCCAGGGATTTAAGACGTGTAAAGGTATTGTGAGCTTTTCATTTTAATATCTGAACTCCCTTCATCATATACACAATGGCATTCTCACATCTTTATAATTCAGCAACAAAGAAATGGAGAAACATGGCATTTTTTTTTTGGTATTGCTACCCTATGAAATTTCCACTGGAATAGTCCAGGTGTGTATTCTTCATGACCTGTGGTTATCTTAAATTCATACTAAATATTAAAAATTATGTTGCCAGGCTCAGTGGGCACACCTATAATCCCAGTGACTCAAGCGGTTGAGGCAGGAAGATCACAAGTTCGAGGTTAACCTGGGCAACTCAGAGAGACCTTATCTCAAAATAAAGGCCACAAAGGGCTGGGGATGTAGCTCAGTGGTCGAACAATCCTAGGCTTAATCCTAAATGCTGGGAAAAAAAAGTTTCTAAAAATAGATTATATTCTCCTCAGCATGGTGACCTCAGCTCAAAAAATAAGATCATCTAAAATCCCATCTTATTATTATTATTTTTTCTAACAGGTAGGTAATCTGTTTTATTTGGAAAAGGGACTTTTCCAGAGCCATTTACTTAAAGTCTTAAAATCCTATACCAAGAGCAAATTTGAAAGGTTTAATTGAAAGGCAGATAGAAAGTATCAATGTGTCATTTTGGAGGGAAGTCTACTCACAGCACTTCTCTCTTACATGTAAAAGTATAAGCCCATCTTCATAGGCATTAATAGAGCTGTGAAGAGAACTCGTGAGAGCAAATGAACAAAAAAGGACAAGGTTTAATATTTTCTAAACTTATCAGGTATTTCTAATTACAGAAAATGGTTACATAAAACTATAGCAGATCATGGATACTAACTATATAGCCATGTTTCGTTTTTAAACAGCTTCATTCTATGAGAGAAAGGTATTGTTTTAAGCAACTAGCTTAGCTGTTTGTCTGAAATGCTTTATTACTTCTTAGGAGAAGCCACTCTTGTTGGCTTCTTTGAGAATTTACCAAATACAGCACTTGCTGGAAATCTAAATCATCATTTAAAAGTATGACAGAGGGAAACACAGAGCAGGAAAAAACAAACTTACATCTCTTGATTACCGCTCTAATGGATGACAAGGGTCCTTGGCTAGAAAAAGAAAGAAAACATATTATACATTCATCAATTCTTTTGAAGAAGAGTTGTTCAGAACATAATGCTGTGTTGTTTCTGGGGCTCAATGTGGTGCCAAACAGCAAGTTGGATACAAAAATTAAAGAATATGTTTTCCGTGTGTGTGTGTGTGTGTGTGTGTGTGTGTGTGTCTAAGAATTGAACCAGGGGTATTCTACTTCCAACCTATAACCCCAGACCTATTTGATTTTCTTACCTAGAAACAGGGTTTTACTATGTTCCTGAGAGCCTCACCAAGTTGCTGAGGCTGGCTCTGAACCCATGAGCCTCCTGTCTCTGCCTTTTATATTTAAGATGTTTTATGGGAATTGAGAGGGCTGATGAAGTTTATCTGCAGTGTCTCCATACTGCACCTTCCAGTAAAAATCTGGACAACATTTGTAGTCAGATAGTATTACAGGGCACTCAAAACAGCTTTACTCTTTACCACTCATCTGTCATTTACATTTGAATTCCTGTCTTCTCATATCAGATCTAAATACATCACCTAGCTAGCCAACTTGACCTAAGGACCCATAGCTTTTCTTCTTACAATAAGAATTGAAAACATTACCACCTAACAATAAAATAAACTTCTGATTGTTTCTCTCTCTCTCTCTCATTTTTTATTTTTTGTAGTACTAGGAATTGAACCCAGGAGAATTCTACCTCCAAGCTACAACCCCAGCCCTATTTTATTTTTATTTTGAAACAGGGTCTCACTGGGTTGATATGAGTCTCACTACTTGCTGAGGCTGTCCTCGAACCTGCATTTCTCCTATCTCAGCCTTCCAAGTACTGGAATTACAAGCGTGCACCACCATGCCCTGCTCTAATTGCTTTTCATTTTATTCAACAGCTGGTGGATTCTGGCTCAGGCAGACTGTGACCTTGAACAAGTTAGGAAACCCTGTCACACCTCTGTTCACACACTAGTCAAGACCCCTGAGATATACAGAGGTTTATGCTACTAGTTGGTAAGGGGGATTTTTTTTTTAGTTTGTAAGGGGAATTTTGTTTTTGTTTTTTGTTGTGTCTTTATCCAGACCATTTAGACTAATTGCTTTTGGAACCACATTAAAAAAAAAAAAAAAGAAAAAAAAAACCCCTTTCAATTAATTTTCAATTAATGTTGTGATTAAGGGAAGAAAAATAACTTCTTGCTTATAAAATTCTTCACTTAAAATTTTATCAAGTTTGAGTGGTTAGCCAGGCATGGTGGTGCATGCTTGTTAATTCCAGTACTTGGGAGGCTGAGACAGGAGGATCACAGGTTTCTGGCAAGCCTCAGGAACTTGGCGAGGCCTTCCACAACTTAGTAAGATCCTACTTCAAAATAAAATTGGGTTGGGGGTTCCATCCCCTGTATCACACAAAAAAGTTATACTAATTTTAAAATATATGCTCTTTTAAGATTTATGTTGTAATAATCTCTTACATGGGTACACTGAAACTTCAAGAAGATGCAATAATATATCAGGCCACTAAGGGAGAGATAATTTTAAGAATATACTTGCATGGTTTGAACTGTCCCCCCAAAAGTACATTTTGGTAACTTAATCCCCAATGAAACACTGTTGGAAGGTGGGGCCTAATGAGAGAATTAATGCTGCTATCATCACAGAGACTTCACTATGGAAGGGGTTAGTGTGCCCCATGCTCTCATGTTCTCTGTCTCTTGTTCTTTTGCCTTCTGCCAACAAGAAGGCCCTTGGCAGATGTCAGCCCTCGATCTTGGCCTTCTCAGCCTCCATAACAAGAAGCCAGTAAGTTTTGGTTCATTATAAATTACCCAGTCTGTGGTATTGTTATAGCAGCATGAAATGGATTAAGACAACACTATCCTGTCAGACAGGGGGAAAAAATTAAGCTCCAGGAGGTCTCTAATATCATGAAGCAAGGGCTGTAATGTAAAGCTATAACTGTTTTCAGCAATACTGAGTCCTTTAAGAGTTCCATGTGTGTGTGTGGAGGGTGGGTACTGAGGATTGAACTCACCGACGTTCCATCTCTGAGCTACACCCCCAGCCCTTTTTGTTTTTTTGTTTTGAAACAGGGTCTTGCTAGGTTGCTGAGAGTCTCACTAACTACACTGTTGAGGCTGGCCTTGAACCTGCTATCCCCCAGCCTCCCAAGTACTGGGATTACAGGAATGTGCTACCACGCCTGGCTCCTTTAAGAGTTCTTAAAGGCTTTCTATAAAACTACCTGAAAAAAAGAAATAATATAAGGTATTAGATAAGAAGTAACAACCCTAAGAAGCAAATAGGTAGAGAAGGAGGCTTGCAGTAAAAGCTTCTTGTTGCAACAGTGGAGAGAATCTGCATGTTGATATTGTGTCCATTGACTCACGTCTAGTAATTAAAAGAATCAGTCAGTACCCAGAAGTAAGGCTCGAAAAGCCAACATTTCAAAATGTGTGTGTTCAGGCAGGAAAGAGGAGCTGTACTGGATACAAGAGCTTGATCTCCTTGCTCACTAACACTGATTTGGGGGGAATGATATTAATTAAAAACATCCTTTGGGCTGGTTATGGTAGCACATCAATGCCTACCCTGAGTATGCATGTAGTCTTACAAGGTATACAGGAGCTCAGAGAAGTATCTAATCCAACTCTGGAAGAGCTGAAGCAAATGGGAGCTAGAGCAGGGTTTCTCAACATTGACACTTGACCTTTGGGGGGAGGGGAGAGGAAGAGTTTTCCTGTGTGTTGGTAGGACTATCACAAGTATCTCTCTGGCCTCTATCTACTAGACAGC
This sequence comes from Graphiurus murinus, assembly GCA_004027655.1. Lineage (NCBI taxonomy): Eukaryota > Metazoa > Chordata > Mammalia > Rodentia > Gliridae > Graphiurus > Graphiurus murinus. The sequence goes on from PVLC010006009.1 coordinate 57,121, forward strand.
AGTAGCATACTCTGCCTCCTCCGGTAGTGACAACCAGAAATGTCGCAATTGTTGAGAACCAGAGTCCAGAGTAAGGAAAAGGAGTAAGAGAACTTAAGAGGATGGAAAGAGGCTGGCTCCGCATTTCTGTTGATGGGGTGAGACAAGCTGACGGAGCAGTAGCACGATAAAACTGGGGACTAGATGTGAGGGGAAAGGACAAAAGAAGCGAGGGTTAAAAACAAGAAGAAAACAGATTTCTAGAACCAATAACAGTTTCAGAAAACTGGTAAATAGCAATCTTAGGTGGAGAAATGCAGAATCTATGGAAGCTGGGCATGGTGGCGCACACTTGTAATCCCAGGACTTGGGAGGCTGAGACAGGGGGGTTGCAGGTTTGAGGACAGCTTCAGCAAGTAGCAAGTTTCTCAGTAACCCCATTTTCAAAACAAAAAATAAAAAGGGTTGGGGGTGTAGCTCGAAAGTAGAATGCCCCTGGGTTTAATTCCCAGTACTAGGAGGGAGGGAGGAAGGAATTCAGTGAAAGAAACATTTGTAAATCAGATGTTTATAGTTAAGGATTACCTGAACCAACCATCTTTCTTTTCTTCTCCTCCTTCTTTCTTTCTTCCTTCCCTCCCACCCCCCTCCCCTCTCTCTTTCTTTGGAAACAGGGCCTCACTATGTTGATGAGAGTCTCACTACTTGCTGAGGCTGTCCTTGAACCTGCAATCCTCCTGTCTCAGCCTCCCAAGTACTGGGATTACAGGCCTGCACAACTACCCACAGCTCTACCTGAACTTTTAAAATGATATATTTTTTTTCTTTTCCTTCCTTGCTCTCTTCTCTTCTCTCTCTCCCTTGTGGTGCTGGGGATTAATCCTAGGCCCTCATGCATGCTAATCAGGTGCTCTAATACTGAACTATATCCCCACAGTGCATAAGAGTCTTATTTCTTGACTACAATAAAACAAACAAAAAATCACATGTATAAGTTTTTTGTACTAGGGATTGAACCCAGAGGCACCCTACCTTCACACTACACACCCAGCCTGATTTTATTTATTTATTTATTTATTTTTGTGGTACTGGGGATTGAACCCAGGGACATTAAGCTACACCTCCAGTCCTATTTTTATTCTTTATTTTCAAACAGGGTCTCACTAAGTTGTGGAGGGCCTCACTAAGTAGCTGAGGCTGGCCATGAACCTGGATCCTCCCGTCTCAGTCTCCCAAGTACTGGGATTACAAGTGTTTGCCACCATGTCCAGTTCCCAATTTTATTTCTTATTTGAAAACAGGGTCTCACTAGGTTGATGGGAGTCTCATTACTGTTGAGGCTGTCCTCGAACCTTCGATCCCCCTGTCTCAGCTTCCCAAGTACAGGGATTACAGGGGTGTGCCACCACACCTGGCATCAGACATATAATTTTATAAACAAGTCTTAGGTTGACCTGACTTGCTTCCTCAAATAGAAAGCAACAGAGTTCCAGAAAGGCTTTGTAATCAAGAAGTAGTTTATATCTTGTGTGCATATTGGACATATCACCTTAAAGTAACTATTGGATTAAAGCAATATATTATATATAATGGAGAAAAGAAAGTATTAATTAGTAAGTTATATTTTGCTGCAGAGACAAATATAAAGAAATACTGATATTTTAGTACTGTCACCATCATAATATTGTGGAACCAGATGTGATAAACTGAAGAATGAGAAAGAGTAAGTGTAGTTAATTGAAATAAGTGAAAGCAAAATATAATTCTAAAATTCTGATAAGCTCCACAGTTTTCAAATTAGAGAATAAAGATTTGGAAAGAAAAATAACTGAGATACAACTGGCATGACTGAGGGTGGGGGGACTGAACCCAGGGACTCATTTGTGCAGGTTAAGTATATGGTCTACCAACCCCATGGAATGGCTTTTGCTAAAGTTAAAAACTGTAATTAGCCAGGTATGAAGGCGCATGTCTGTAATCTGAGTATATGGGAAGCTGAGAAAGGAGAACTGCAGATTAGAGGCCAGCCTCAGCAACTTAGTGAGACCCTAACATAAGAAATAAAAAGGGGGTTGGGGGTATACCTTGGGTTCAATCCCCAAGAAAAAGCAATCATAACTATAATTAATTCATTAGTTCTCTGAAATCTTATATATAGTTCTGAGTTTGCTTACCTCTTCATCACTTTTTTGGCGATACTGGGGATTGAACTTAGGGGCATTCTACCTTTGAGCTATACCTCCAGCCCTGTTTTTTTTTTATTCTTTATTATGAAACAGACTCTCACTAAGTTGCAGAGTGCCTCACTAGGTAGCTGAGGCTGGCCACGAAACCAGATCCTCCGGTCTCAGCCTCCCAAATACTGGGATTACAAACATGCACCACCACACCCGGCTCCTTTTCATCACCTTGACAGCCCATCTATGATCATTAAGATCAACTAATACAAAATCAAATTTCATCAGGTACTTCCCTACAAAATTTTTTTCAAGGACAAGAAAATCATGTAAGTGACTATAATTTACACATTTAGTTTAGGACACCAAAAAGCTAATAAATATTGAAATGAGTTACACTAACCCACTACACATCCTAAAATTCAAAAAACCAACAGTTTATACCTTCATGCCTGAAGAGTGGGAGCGTAGAGAGAGAGCAAAAGCTGGTGGGATGCATGGTGTACCTCCTGGAGCCACACGGCAGTCACGGGAGAGTACAGAACCTGCAGTCAGCTAGAGACCTATTTTCCTAATTGTGTGAGCTAGCCAATTCACTTACTTGCTGGAATTGTTCCCTTCTCTGTGATTTGAGAATATTATTCCTATCTTTTGGCTGGTTGCCAAGACTGAATAAAAAAACTATGTTAAAAAAAATATATATATACATATATATGTGTGTGTTTATATATATACATATATATATGTATATATAAACAGTGCTGGCACATATTAGAGTCTCAATATATTTCCTACCCTACTTATCCATATACAAATTTCTTTTTTTTTCTAGCACGGATTTTTTATATATTTCTTTTTTTTTTTTTTTTTTTTTGTGGTACTGTGGATTGAACTCAGGGGAATTTTACCTCCGAGCTACACCCCCAACCCTATTTTTTATTCTTTATTTTGAAACCGGGTCTCACTAAGTTGCAGAGGGCCTCACTAGGTAGCTGAGGCTGGCCGCGAACCCGGATCCTCCGGTCTCAGCCTCCCGAATGCTGGGATTACAAGCGTGCGCCACCACGCCCGGCTCTATACATTTCTTGAGTACAGGGTTACATAGACATTTATGACATATCAATCATTTTCAGATCACAAATAGCACCACTTCTTCATTTTACACATATAGCCCACATTCTTAACATAGCCTGGTAAAGCAAACTTTCTAGAGTCATAAAATCATACTCCTTTAGGGTCATATATTTACCCATATACAAATTTCTGAAGCTCACAATATGAGGTTGAAATTTTTAGAGATATCTTGTCAATGCCAGTTGAGTTGACCTATAGTTATAACCCTGCCTTAAATCTAAATATCTTGCATTTCAGTTAAAATTATTATTCACCAATCGCAACCATTCTGAGTTTCAGAATGCCTGCTTCTTATATACCTAATCTCTTATAAAGTCAAAGCAAAAGGAAAGCTAAGAGAAAAAAACAAATCTACAAGGTGTTGTGAAGTGTTTTATACCCACTGGAAATACAGATCTCTGTTCTCTTAGGTCATCCTTTCCAGGATGCTTTTTTCACAAAATAGGAATAGTGATCAGTAGCTCTGTAGACTTAGTTTCATATTTCAAGTCTATTAAAAAAGAACTGCTATAAAAAAAAAGTTCAAGGATTGTGGAAAAGGCCTTCAACTACGTTATTTATAACTACAGCACATTTAAAATTAGAACAGGAGCCAGGCATGGTGGTGCACACCTGTAATTACAGTACTTCAGAGGCTGAGACAGGAGGATTGCAGGTTCCAGGCCAGCCTCAGCAACTTAGCAAGACCCTGTTTCAAAAACAAATAATAAAAAGGACTGGGAGTGTAGTTTGAGCATAGAACATCCTGGGTTCAATTGCCAGTACATAAAAGAGAGAGACAGACAGACAGACAGGACAAGAATGAATGAATATGAATGAATAGGTTGCGCTGTCACAACAGTTCCTTTTTGTTGTTTTTGTGGTACTGGGGATGGAACCTAGGGGTATTATATCTCTGAACTACACTCATAGCCCTATTTTATTTTTTTTAATTTTGAAACAGAGTTTCATTAAGTTGCTGAGGACCTCACTAAGTTGTGGAGAATGATCTCAAATTTTCAGTATTCCTGTCTCAGCTTCCTAAGTACTGGGACTACGGGCATGCATCATCATACCCGGCTCTTCCCAGTTCTTTAAGATTTTTTTTTCCCCACACATGCATGTCTTGACTCCCTAATTAGACCACAGGATTCTCAAGGAGAAATAATGTCTTCTGCTCGTTTTTATAGTGCAACTCAGTGGAAATGTATTATGTACTCACTTGAACTAGTGTGAACTCAGCCCTACTCAGAGAAAGAAATATAATTTAAATAGTACTAGTGATTCCACCTACATCCACTTAAGCAAATCCTCAGGAATAGTTTTGCTGCTGGTTTTGTCCTGTTGGTCTCAATTCCCAGTTACATCCTGTTGTACACACATTTTGGCAAAAGTGTCTGGGTCTAATATTTAAAAGTAGGCATTTTTCATACAAAATGTCACCTTGAAGGGGGCCAGGCGTGGTGGCACATGCTTGTAATCCTAGCATTTGGGAGACTGAGACTGGAGGATCCAGGTTCGCGACCAGCCTCAGCTACCTAGTAAGGCACTCCGCAACTTAGTGAGACCTGGTTTCAAAATAAAGAATAAAAAATAGGGCTAGGGGTATAGCTCGAAGGTAGAATGCCCCTGAGTTCAATCCCCAGTATTGAAAAAAAAAACCAAAACAAAACCAAAAAAAAATGTCACCTTGATGAGCATCTGGTGCTCACTGGAGAACAGTACTCTCGACTAATAGTAGATGGAAACTGGCAAGGTTGGACTTATTAAGAGATGGCACTTTAGGCTCCAACATGGCACTTAATTTGGCACCTTAAGTGTTAGGTAGCAGAATTTCAGGAGTAATTCTGCCTATTTAGTTTTTTCACTATATACTCTCTTTAAAACCTCTCTCTTCATAAGTTAGGCCACTGGTAGTCTCCAACCAATAAGTAGCACCAACTATTCACTGGTGTGCTGCTAATTTCAAATCATGTGTAATATATAATAACATAGAGTGACGTTGATCAGAAAGAATTTGTGTGAGTGGGTTATATGATGAAAGTAGGTACAATCTGGTTTGAGAAAAGGTAGGTGGCATAATACCAAATCAGCATCTCAGAAAGGTGGTATTTACTGCAACCTGTGCAACATGATATACGACCTCTTCAAATGTGAACAGAAGAAAGGCTGAGAACTACAGGTCTATTGAACAATCCATGGAATTAAATAACCAGGACAAGCCAACCTAAAATGATCTAAAGAATTTATAAAGAAAACCTAAAAAGAGAGGTAGGAGTGTAGCTCTGTGGTAGAGAGCATGCTCAGCATGCATGAGGGCATGGGTTGTATCCTTAGCGCCAACAAAAGGAACAAAGGAAAGAAAACATAAAACGACAAAAAGGGATAAGTCAAATCCTTTCTTTTCTACATATATAGCAATATAATAAAATTTTATGATTATCGGGAGGCTGAGACCGGAGGATTCGGGTTTGCAGCCAGCCTCAGCTACCTAGTGAGGCACTCCGCAACTTAGTGAGACTCGGTTTCAAAATAAAGAATAAAAAATAGGGCTGGGGGTGTAGTTCAGAGGTAGAATGCCCCTGAGTTCAATCCCCAGTACCGAAAAAAAAAAAAAATTATGATTAGGATTCATCGGTAAAAGTAAAAAAGTTTAGCATAATTTTAAATAGGTATCTGTTATATGCTAGAAAAAAATATGTTTGTTATATGCTAGAAAAATATATATGGCAATTTCAGTTTGGGACATTTACAACATCCAGACTGATTTTTCTGATTTCTGTCTCATTAGCTGATGATTTCTGTATTTTTGCCCAAAAGGCAATTGTACACTTACTTTAAGAATAAACTTTAGTTTTCATACCTATGCTACTCCAGGCATCATGCTAGGTACCAAAGAAACAAGACCAACTAGGAATGGTCCCCACCCACAAGGTGCTTGTAGTCTAGTGAGAAACCTACAGACAAAAGATCTTATAATCTTTCCTTCCTGTCTCTTTCTTTTTTCTTTTGCAGTATTAGTGATTGAGCTATATCCCCAGCTCCTTTTTATGTATTTTATTTTGAGACAGGGTCTTCTGCTAAGCTGGTCTCAAACTTACGATCCTCCTATCCCTAACCTCTTAAGTTGCTGATAATATTACAAATGTACACCACCATACTCAGCTCTATTTCTGCTTTTCTTCTTTCTTTCTTCCATTCTTTTTTTTTTTTGAGGTACTGGGGATTGAACCCAGGGGCATTCTACCCTGAGCTACACCCCCAGCCCTATTTTTTATTCTTTATTTTGAAACAGGGTCTCACTAAGTTGTGGAGGGCCTCAATAAGTAGCTACGGCTGGTTTTGAAGCTGTGTCAGCCTCTCAAGTATTGGGATTACAGGTGTGTGCCAACTCATCTGGCTCTGCTTTTCTTAAAATTAGAACTTCCATGTATTTTTTTTAACTTGGTATCAGGGTTTATTTGCATATCATTTTCTCTACTAGACTATAAACTCCTTCTTAGGCCATATATTAACTTTAAATTAAAAATATATATTACAGCAAGTTTTTTAAAAAATTAAGGCAATTGTAAAGTCTTCTTGACATGCTCACATTCCATGTCATAAAATACTTCAGATCATCTGTAAAGAAAAAAACCTCCTTAAAACAATAGACTCGGGGAAAGGAAGATGGGGACATAGAGGGAGACAGCAGGATTCAGGTGCTCTGAGACTCGGAACTCAATCACCAGGAAGACTGCTTCCTGAAAAGGGAAGAAAAGCAGCAAAAATCTCAACAAAACAATAAAAGTTGAAAAGTGGCAGAATCAGTAGGGTGTAGTGGCGCACGCTTGTAATCCCAGTACTTGGGAGGCTGAGACAGGACGATTGTGGGTTCATGGTCAACCTCAGCTACTTAGTGAGGCACTCTGCAACTTAGTGAGACCCTGTTTCAAAATAAAGAATAAAAGTTAGGGTATAGCTTGGAGGTAGAATGCCCCTGGGTTCAATCTCCAGTACCAGGAAAAAAAAAAAAAAGAAAAGCGGCGGAATCAGAACTAGAAGAAAGAGCAGGGGACTGTAAAGAGCTGCATGCCTCTCACCTAGTGAACAGAGACCCGCAGCAGTGGCAGCGGCGCCATCTTGGTCAGGCCGCACCAGAGCTGGCAGCTGCAAGCACTGAGGCTCCCAGAGACCTCCAGGAAGAAACGGGATTATGGTGAGGCTGGTGACTACCAACCATCATTGAAAGTGGTTGGCACTTCGCTCCATGCTCAACAGGGATCCGGCAGACCAGACAACCCAGGTGGACCCTTCAGCTGAGGCTGAACCCATCTCTTCTGGCAGCGATCTGGAGCGCTTACCAAGACTTTAAGTTTACAAGCCATCCACGGTCACAGGGACTTGTGTGGCAAGAAAACAGACTCGTGGGGGTCTGAGACTTTGAAAATCACCCTGGTGGAGGTGGGGAATACAATTGGACACAGAAACATGAATTAGCAGATAGCCTCTAGAGACATTCTGGGGGGAGGGAACTGCAGTCCACAGTTCACTGAGCCCTTGAAGGGTCTCCAGGAATTGCCTCGGGCACCTGCCTGTGGTGTCTGAGGAGAAAAAGCTCAGCCTACTGATTTGTAGGCTCAGAAAGCAGTAAACTTGTGCCTGACCATGTTTGGGCACTGCAAGCACCAGCACCGGGGGCCAGCAAGGGCTCTGGTGATCTTGAGGCCATCCAGGGCAGGGAACTGAGCCCCCCCAGCCCCCAGCTTGGAACTGTGCACTCTCTCTCTGCCAGACCTTGGACAGAGAGTGAAACTGACGCCATCTTGGCCAGGCCTTGTCAAGAGGTCAGGGGCCTAGCAGGGTTTCACTTGATCACAGCTACAAGCTGGGAACTCAACACTCTGCCAGCAGAGTTTGAGCCTGGCCATACATGATCGTAACAAGCAGATCTGAAGTGGTGTCCCAGGGGCCATCAAAGCTCAGTGAGTGGGCCACAAGCTCAGAACATAGCAATTGCCGGCTTTGCTGAACCTAAGCCCACTGGTCGCAGAGGCCGGAGGTCAGCACTCTGCAGTATCACGGGCTCACAATCAGCAGAGCAGCAGTGGTCTCTGAGGTGCACTGACTCCCAACTGGCAGGCTACAGGCCCTAAACAGAACATCATAGTCTCTAGCCCTGTGGAGTTTGGGCCTAGATAGCACAGCGGCCTGCAGCCAATCAGAGACTCTTGTTTGCCTGCACTAAAAACTGTATCTAGTTAAAGAGGCTCTGGCGAACAAATTCAAAAGTTAGGTTATATAAGTCAGTTTGGTAGAGGCAAATATATATCCCCAGCATAGGCCTTATTATAAAGGGATAAACAAACAGACACAGGACTCACACACAAAGAGGGAAAAGATGCTGAGATGAGAGAAACACAAAACCAAGAACACTGAAAATATGAGAATGAGGAACAGCAAGGAAATAATAAATTCCCATGACTCAAAAACAAGAGAGATTGCCAATACTGATCTGCAGGAAATGCAAGAAGGAGAATTCTGAATTTTGATCTTCAATATGATGAAAGGCCTCAAAGAAAGTGTACAGAAAATCAAGGAGGAAATTGAGGCTTTACGAAAGAACCAGAAAGAGGCTTTGAATGAAATGAAGGAGTCAATAAATGAACTAAAGACCACGATAGAAACCACCTCTGGCAGGCAAGACCACATAGAAAATAGGGTATCACTCTTGTAAGACAATTCATTCAAAACTGAAAGCTCAGTTAACACATTATGACAATGCAACCTAAACATCCAAGAAATATAACACAATATGAAATGTCCTAACTTGTGGATAAAAGGCACTGAAGAAGATCTAGAAGCACAAACTAGGGGTATCACTTAAGAGAAAATAATTTAAAAGAATTTTTCAAACATAGAAAAAGACTTGGAGATCCACGTACAGGAGACATACAGAACACAGTTAAGACAAGATCAAAGAATGACTTCCCCACGTCACATAATAATCAAAATGACTAACATAAGAGACAAAGGAAAGAATCTTAAAAGCAGCGAGAACAAAAGAACAGGTGACATTCAGGGGCAAAACAATAAAAATAATTCCAGACTTTCCAACCCAAGTCATGAATGCTATATGATCTGGCTATACCACTCCTGGTATCTTTCCAAAGAGGATGAAACCAGAGAACTACAGTAATATATGCATCCCATGTTCATAGCAGCACAATTCACAATAGCCAAATCATGGAACCAACCTAAGTGTCCCTCAACAGATGAATGAATTACACAATTATGGTGTAGCCACACAATGGAATTCTACTGCATAATAAAGAAGAACAAGATCACGCCATTTGCAAGAAAATGGAAAGACCTGAAGAACATTATTTTAAGTGAGTTAAGCCAATCACAGAAAGTGAAGGGGCATATGTTTTCTCTAATATGCCCAATCTTGGGACTAATTGAGATACAAGAGAGACTCCAGACAATGGAAGAGAAACCATCGACTATGTGTACATATGTGAATATATCAACATCAATCTCAGTACTCTGTATTGGGAAGGGGGAAACGGGGAGGTGGGCACCAAGTGCTGTGTGCATGTATGTCATTGTCAACATGATTTACATTATGACATGAGACTATAATGCACCAATAAAATCATATTAAAAAAATGAACTCAATCAGTTACACTCTATTTAACAACGACGTTAAAGGATGTGATATTCTTAAAAGAAGACTAGAAAACCTGTCGCCGTGTTTTCAAAAACTATATGCAGTGGGGTGACACATCCCTTTGTACACTTTTTAAGAACTTCAGGGAAAACCTGATAGAAACTGCTGTGACAGATGAGAGACTGGCAGGGAACGCAGCCTGGCAAGAAAAATTAGGACACAGGAAGCTTGGTGGAAATCCAAACAGGAGTCACTTGGTCACACTAAAGAAGGATAAATTAAAGGCAAATGCTTTCTATATTACAGTGCCTATTTAGAGGCCTAACATCTACATAACAAGAAACAAACACCAAGTAAAAGCCCTCTGTAACAGATGAAAAATACTCAGGAGGAAAGTTTCTCAAAACATACTAGCATAGCACCTACCTAAAAAGATATTTTATAGTGCCTTTGTTTTTTTAACTAAATGTATACCAAACACTATAACATGCTGGTGCTCCTCAGAATATATAATCAATTTCTCTCCTTCCTTGGTTCTGTTATACAAAAAGAAAAAAGTACACTGCTACTATAACCAAGATTTTTTTTTTCCCTGATACTGGGAATTGAACTCAGGGGCATTCTATCTCTGAGCCCTATTTTATTTTGAAATGGTCTTGCTAAGTTCCTGAGGCTGGCCTTGAGCCTGCAATCCTCTTGCTTCAGCTTCCTAAGTACTTGGATTGCAGGTGTATGTCACCACACCCAGCTTTGTGGTGGTGGGGCGGGGGGGGGGTACTGGGGCTTGAACCTAGAGTCATTCTACCTCTAAGCTACATCCCCAGCCCCTTTTATTTTTTCGTTTTGAAAGAGGGTCTCACTTGGTTGCTGAGTGTCTCAATATGCTGCTGAGGCTGTTCTTGAACCTGAGATCTTCCTGTCTCAGCCTCCCAAGTACTGGGATTACAGGCGTGCTCGACCATGCCTAGCTGGTGATGCTTTATGTCAGACTTATGGAGAATAACTCTTAATTCTAGCATTTCTAGGTAAAACGTTTAGTTGTCTTTTTACTACCTTGGTGCATGAATCTAACACTTTTAAAATACTCCAAGATTAATTTTATTCCTTTGGAGATGCTGAAAAGCAAAGGAACACATATGTAGATACATATCTGATTAATAAGTGACTTGAATTTTAAAGCATAGTAAGGACTCAGGAGAAGGTGGGAAGGATGGAAGGAGGAAAACAGGAATAGACTCCATACACAACCTAGCCTTTTTTTTTTGTTAGTACTGGGGATTAAACCCAAGGGCATTATACTGCTCAGCTACACCCCCAGCCCTATTTTAGTTTTTATTTTCAAACAGGGTCTCACTAAGTTGCTGAGGGTGCTGCTAAGGTGCTGAGGGTTTCGGTAAATTGCTGAGCTGGCCATGAACCTGCCATCCTGTCTCAGCCTCCCAGGTACTGGGATTACAAATGTGTGTGTGTGCACGCCACCTTGGCCAGCTTCTTGCCTCCGTTTTGATATAATTCTTAACTCACTTTGAATTATTCGCTATTAAAATCCAGAAGAGAGAAGCATAGCATTGGTATCTAGTGCCTACTTAATGTTTGAGTTTTGTTTCTAATTCAAAAAAATTAGAAACAAAACTCAAACATTCCAGCTGATATTTGGAAAGAAGCTAGCAACCAAATGTTACAAACAAAGGGATGTGTGCATGAATCTGCATATTTAGGAAGATTACTTAACTTCAACATGTGACATTTCTCAAAATGAGACCAAATTCATTTCAGTTAACCAGTACAAATTCCGCTATAAAAAAAATAAAATCAAGCCAGTGTGGTGGCACATGCTTGTAATCCTAGTACTTGGGAGGCTGAGACAGGAGGATCAAGGGTTTGCGGCCAGCCTCAGCTACTTAGGGAGGCCCTCTGCAACTTAGTGAGACCCCCCACCAAAAAAATAAAGAATAAAAAATAGGGCTGAGGGCTTAGCTCAGAGGTAGAATGTCCCTAGGTTCAATTCCCAATACAAAATCTAGTTGGGCATGGTGGTAGTGATGTGTGTGTGTGTGTATGTGTGTGTGATTACAAGTGTGCACCACCATGCACTGCTAAAAAATAACATTTTTAAAAGCACACTGGACCAAGTCCTTCAAAAATAGGCACTTCTTAAAGAGATTCTGTCACAAGCAAGAGCTTTTGACCAAGAATGTAAATGAAACATCGAAAACAGCTGAGTTCTTTCCAACACCACAAGAATTTGTTCTCCTCTGGGAATTGCAACAAAACTTCAATGGTGGGTAGGCACACAACTTTCTCCATTACACAAATAGGCTAGCAGTCCACCCACCAGCTAATTTCTGTTTTTTACAAAACCACCAGAAAACTTTTCCACTGGATGCTAAGGAAATATTTAATAGCTAAAGGACATTAAAATTATGACTACCAATAGTTACATGAAACTACCCAAAAGGTATAGTAAGTTTCTAGATTTGAGAGCCTATAGACAAGCAAATTTGAGGACACCTCCATTTAAGGGTAGTGAGTACTCACTGAGACTGTATTTCTGAGTACATAGGGCCCCCAAAGTAGTTATTTATTTTCAAGATATTTATTTATATTTATTTATTTATTTATTTATTTATTTATTTATTTATTTTTTGCAGTACTGGGGATTGAACTCAGGGGCATTCTACCTCTGAGCTACACCCCCAGTCCTATTTTTTATTCTTTATCTTGAAACAGGATCTCACTAAGTTGTGGAGTGCCTCATTAAGTAGCTGAGGCTGGCTGTGAACCCAGATCCTTCTGTCTCAGCCTCCCAAGTACTGGGATTACAAGCGTGTGCCACCACGTCCGGTTTCTTTTCATGATATTTAAAAAGACTCTCAGCCGGGTGTTGTGGCCATAGTTTATGGATGAACTAAGACAGACAGACAGACAGACAGACAGACACACACACACACACACATACATACATACATACACACATGAAAAGTGAGAACACATTCACCTAGCAGTGTGCTAGAGAAAGCTTATATTGGCTCATGAGAACTGACAATTAAATTTTTTAAAATTTTGTAAGCAGAGCCAGGCATGGTGGCGCATGCTTCTAATCCCAGTACTTGGGAGGCTGAGACAGGAGGACCGCAGGTTCACAGTCAGCCTCAGCTACTTAGTGAGGCCCTCCACAACTTAGTGAGTCCCTGTTTGAAAATAAAGAATAAAAAATAGGGCTGGGGGTAGAGTTGAAGGTAAAATGTCCCTGGGCTCAATCCCCAATACTGCAAATAAATAAATAAATAAATAAATAAATGGAAAAAAATTATAAGGTAGTTGTTAAACATGACCATTATTCAAAATTAAATTGTATTAACTCAGCCAGGTCTGGTGGCACATGAGTGTAATCCCAGATCTTGTAAGGCTGAGACAGGAGGATGACAGGTTTGCTGCCAGTCTCAGCTACTTAGGCCCTATTTCAAAGTAAAGAATTTAAAAATAGGGCTGAGGGTATAGATAAGAGGTAGAATGCCCCTGGGTTCAATCCCCAGTACCATAAATAAATATATAAATAAATAAATAAGGTTAACTCATATAATGAAGGTAGTAAATATGAAAACATAATCTTCTACTTATTTTCTTAATTTTACTATTACTAATAATGTGCTACTGTGTATATCTTCCCCATTCAACATCAGGGGTATCACACTGGTAGCTTAAAACTGGCTCTGACCGGAGTATTTACAAACCAGGGCTTAATTTATCATTATTGATTGTCTAGACTTAAAAAGTGATGCAGAAAATGTTAACAATACAAATTCAACTTAAAAACACATTAAAAAGCATTATGAAAGGCTGGGGATGTAGTGCAGTAATAGAACATGTGCTTAACATGTGCAAGGGCCTTAGGTTTGAACCCTAGCACCTGCTCCCCTCCAAAAAAATATTACCAAAAAGCTCAAAAAAAGTTAATGGAACTTCCTTCCTGTGTTTGAATACTATTATCTAAATCAGCAAAGTTGGCTGGGCATGGTGGCGCATGCTTATAATCCCAGTACTTGGGAGGCTGAGACAGGAGGTTCCAGGTTTGTGGCCAGCCTCAGCTACTTAGTCAGGGCCTCCGCAACTTAGTGAGACCCTGTTTCAAAATAAAGAATAAATAATAGGACTGGGGGCATAGCCTGGACTCTATCCCCAGTACCAAAAAAAATAAAAAAAATAAATCAGCAAAGTTGTTCATACCATTGGCAAATGAATGGAAACTCAAAGTATCTTATTAATACAAACAGGAATATCAACTAACACTCATATTAGAATTGTGCTGGTTATTAAACATTTACCAGCATCCACTGCATATGCTCAAAAAGTTAACAAGAGTTGTCTTTAAGAGGTATAGAATTATGAATGATTTGCCATCTACATAGGTCTCTATATTTTCAGGCTTTATATGATGAACATAATTACTTATATAATTTGTAAGTTATTTTTAAATATACTTGCTACAACAACAACAAAAATCAGTTGGTTCACATCAAATTCACAACCTTTGTCAGGGCGTGGTGGTGCATGCTTGTAATCTCAGTACTTGGGTGGCTGAGACAAGAGGATGGCAGGTTTGGGGCCAGCCTCAGCTCCTTAGTAAGGCGTTCTGCAAGTTGGTGAGACCCTGTTTCCAAATAAAGAAAAAAAAATAAGGCTGGGGGTGTAGCTCGGAAGAAGAACGCCCCTGTGTTCAATTCAATCCCCAGTACCACATACACACACACACACACACACACACACACACACACACACACACACAAAATCACAACCTTTGAATAATTAAGATTACATCCAGTCAGTTACTGTCTGGAAACAGAAGGCCAAGGTCAAATATATTTGCTATTCGTCTGAGGATCCTCCATACTGTTTTCCACAGTGGTTGCACAAGTTTGCAATCCCACCAACAATGTATTAGGGTTCCCACTTCTCCACACCCTCGCCAGCAGGTGTTGTTGTTCATATTTTTTATGATTGCCATTCTAACTGGAGTTAGGTGAAATCTCAGGGTAGTTTTGATTTGCATCTCCCTGATAGCCAATGATGTGGAACATTTCCTCATACATTTATTGGCCATTTCTATTTCTTCTTTTGTGAAGTGTCTATTTAGATCCTTTGCCCATTTTTTGATTGGGTTATTTGCTCCTTAGTTGCAATTTTCTTGAGTTCTTTGTATATCCTAGGTATTAAACCTCTATCTGAAGTATAACTGGCAAAAATTTTCTCCCACTCTGTCGGTTCTCT
>PVLC010006010.1:0-72212 GCA_004027655.1 Graphiurus murinus
CCCAGCATTCGGGAGGCTGAGACCGGAGGATCCGGGTTCGCGGCCAGCCTCAGCTACCTAGTGAGGCACTCCGCAACTTAGTGAGACTCGGTTTCAAAATAAAGAATAAAAAATAGGGCTGGGGGTGTAGCTCGGAGGTAGAATGCCCCTGAGTTCAATCCCCAGTACCGCAAAAAAAAAAAAAAAAAAAAAAAAAAAGTGCTTCAATACCTAAGAGGAAGGCAGCAGAGTCACAGACACAGACAGGAGGATGGAAGCAGAGGTCAGAGCCCCCGAGAAAGCATGCACATGGAAAATGCCATGTGTTAGTTGCTATGAGGCACCATCTTGCAAAGTTTCTCCCGGAAAGCCTGTGCCCTCCCACCTGGGTCCCCCACAGGTCCACAGGACGTGGTCATGAAGCCCGTGAAAGCCCAAGCTCAGAGGAACTTTGAAACCAACTCCTCCACCCTGCCACCTTTCAGATGAGGAACTAAAGAGAGTGGAAGGAATGTGCTCATCATCTCTCATTTCTCAGAGTCAGAGGCAGGGCTGGACCTAGCTCCCATGTCTCTAGACTTGGGACCCAGTGCAGAAATGTACCCTGACCCACCTCCCCAGGAAGTTCCCTAGCTCTCTAGAAACTACCTGATGTCTCTGTCAGATGGAGGAGTGGCTATCCCATTGCAAGCCTTTTGTCTCTGAGGAGTCTTTGGAACTATAACCTTAGGTTTGAACCCTGGCTCTCCACTCATTAGCCATGTGACCCTGGGCAAGTTACATAACCTCCCCCCATCTCAGGTTCTTATCTGCTAAGTGAAGATAATGATAGAACATGCCATCTCTTGACCCTCCCTGCAGGGGTCACAGTTTGGTAGGCAGAATATTGACCCTTCAGGGATGGGCACATTGAAGTCCCTGAAACCCGTGACTATTACCTTGCGTGACAAAAGGGGTTTTGCAAATGTGATTAAAGACCATGTGTTGAAGGGGATAGCCTGGGTTATTTGGGTGGGCCCTATGTGTTCACAAAGGTGCTTCAATACCCAAGAGGAAGGCAGCAGAGTCACAGACACAGACAGGAGGATGGAAACAGAGGTCAGAGCGAAGCCAGTGAGTGCTGGAAGGAGGCCAGGAACCAAGGAATGTGGGCAGCCTTTCCCTAGAAGCTGGAAGAGGCAAAGGAACCAATTTCCTCATAAGTCCTCCAGAAGTAGCACAGCACCATTGACACCATGATTTTAGCCTAGTGTGACTCATTTTGGACTTTTGACTGCTAAACTTGTATAAAATAATAATTTTGTGTTGTTTTAAGCATGAGATTTGAAAACATGCAAAACTAGAAAGATAACTAGTAAACAGAAATTTAATAAACAGCAACTATTGTTTCCCAGAATCCCACTTCCTGGTTTTAAACCCATTATCACAAACACCCTCCAATGCCAATACTGTAGCCCAAGACTCAGTCTCTGGAGAAACAAGGAAGGCAGGGAATCTTACACTTTTCTCTGGTTTTGCTTGCAGGTGTGAGATGTAAGACATGTCTAGGACAGAACCAACCACAGATGTTTGCAACTGTGCAGAGGGGGAGGTGGCATGCCATTGGCTATCCCAGCTGTCTGGTTTATAGAGAAGGAGAGGCTGACCCTGTGTGGAAGATCACTGGCTCTCAGGCCAATAAAAGTTCCTTTGTTTGGGGAGTGGTGCTCATCCAGCCAGCATGTGGGGTTCTGAGATTACTGGTTGGACTCCAAGATTTTTGCCACTATTTTACCTTTCTCTTTGGCTTATTACTGAAATTACTATGGTTAAACTAATATCTAACAATTGCCCAGTTCTTCAGTGGCCAAAGAACTTGCAGGTAACTTATGTCCCCAAAGGCAAGATTTTCCTTTGGTGATTTTGACTGTCAGAAAACCGCAGCTCAGAGCTAAGAGCTGACTGCACCCTTCAGCGGTTGAAACTGAGAGCCTGCAGGGCTAGGCAGGAGGAGGCCTGCCTTCTGGTTCTTTGATGGTGGCCTTCCGAAGCCCTGTCATTCTCTTCATGGTTATTCTTGGCTGGAGGATTATTGGCATTGGGGAGAGGTTGCTTGACAACAAGCAGTAAGTTTCCTTTTTAAATATATTTATTCATTAGTGTCTATTCCATTTCATTGCAAGATCTAAACTAGTCCAGATACCTGTTTACTATTTTGGAAAGGAAGGAAGGCAGGCTTTCTGGACAGAGGCCTATGGAAAAACTAACAACAAACTGGGCTCATCACAGGTTCAGAATTAGGGTCCAGTCACTGTGAAGAGAGGTAGAGTACCCAGGGATTGTAGTGCTTTGTGAACGGAGGGCCCATTGCTGTTGGCCTTTATTCCCACCACCCTTTTCCCTCTTCCTGGCAGTCTCCAGAGCCACCGTTTCTGAATTAGGTCTCCAAGTTCTGGCCCTGGATCCCCTGCCTACCATGTGTGGGAGGGTTGGCAGGTGTAGAGCGGATTTCACTCAGAATGACTGGCAACCCATTTCACAATTTATGTCCTAACATACTGATCAGTCTGCATGGGGGAGGACTCTGTGCCTGGGTGGGCCTGGTACATAATGGATAGTCACCAAGTATTTGCTCAATGAATGGCACTGGCACACTAAAGGAAGGTTCACCAGATTGGTAAAGGGTCACAGGAAGGAGCAGACTTTGGGAGGAAATGCAAGAAACTTGAGCATGCAGCCTATACCAGACCCTTCTCTGAATGTTCACCTGAGAACACATTTTGGGGCCAGGATGGGGGAGCTGGAATTGGGGAGGTTCTGATTGAGCAGGGGAGAGGAACTCCCCCCAGCATTTCCTACTTGACATTTTTGTTGCAGCTCTTGTGAGGGATGCCCAAGTTGGACTGTAGGGCAGGGCACTGTAACCAACTCTGCCTGATTCTCCTGCACACCCACTCAGGAGAGAAGCCGAGACAGAGTTCATCTTTGACCAGCAAGAGGGAGGCCCAGGAAATCTTATCTTTGCAGGTGGAGTGAGGTGCAGAAAGACCATGTAAGGATCTGTCATTTTCTAAAGTGCAAAGATCTCCAGGTGTAGATTCAGGAGACAGTGCCCTTCTTTGTCAGTAAGCCCAGTTACTCGCAGCCCAGGCGGGGGTGGGTGGCACCTGTGGAAAATGGTGTTACAGTTGTTGGGTAGCATCTGGGACTATCACTGTTTGGTTCCAGAGACTTGCCTTGCCCTGCACAGTAGTGTATAGACTCAGGACTTCCAAAAGATCTTTTCTGAACAGTGATTTCCTTTTCCCCCCCAGACTCAGATTTTCATAGGTCACCTCCTTTTATTCTCCTCTCTCTCTCTCTCTCTCTGGATTGGGTAGGCTGTCTTCATAGAAGACTGATAACCAGCTCTTAGCCATGCCTGGACCTCGCTGGAAATTTTATCCCGCCCTTTGGAGTCCTGATGTGGAAAAGGGGAAAACTACAGGAAAAGTCCCTCTGCTGTCCTACCACTTTGGTTAACATGTCACCAGGCTGACTTGGGTTACCCCATAAAGATTCTAGCTGGTGCCAAGTCTTCGAGATTATCCTCTGTCCTTCACAAAGATTCTTTTCAAGGATTCTGTTTTCCATCCAGCTCAGCACTGGCAAATGCTCCCTTCTGAGGGGGTAGAGTCCAAGCCGGGTGCCTGGTGACACTGTGTGAAGCTGAGTTAGGTTTCTGGAGAATGTCAGGTTCATAAGGCAAGGTCCATAAAGCCTGCTGGAAGCCCCACCCTAAGCCTGGTAGACTCCTCCAGCCTCCAGCTTCCACCCACCTGGATGCTTTTCACAACTAGACTCTGAACCACAAGGCAAATAGCATATCAGCATTAGAACATAATCAGGTTTTTATTTTCACAACCTCCTACTGTCTAACCAAGTTACTGAGATGTAAATGCCCCACACAAATAAGGACAAAAGGTCTTAGCAACTTGTGTCTGGAGATTTTTTAAAACCTGTTTTTAGTTAAACATAAATGAGAAAGAAAAAATACTTCTGAAATTTTCAAAGAACAGAAACAGGAAAGCATATTCATATACATTCAACATATACTGCGCATACTGATTACTACAATACAAAGCATCGATGTCTTTAAAAGTGTAGTTTGCAAGATGGCACGGTTAATAGGCTCACTGGCTTTCATCTGGGTGGTTGCTGGAGGGTGGCAATCTGCTCTTACATAAATCCAGTACCATGTAAACACATCGGGCTGAGCATGTGGTAGCAGTAGGGCAAGTCGGGGACATCAAAGTTGGAATACGCCCAGAGAAGTCAACGGCTTTTAGGGCTTTCTTGGTAGGTAGGCCTCCTTCTGCTGAGTAGTTGGTGACCCCTATCAAGTGAAGAGGAGATTAGGGGCCATGGAAACATGGACAGATCCCCAGAAAGGCTCTTGTGCTGCAGAAATCCACTTGAGGGATAGTGGGCTCAGGAGCCGTGCTGCCATTATCAGTGAAGACAAGCTGCATGGGAATCCTGCCAGCAACATCAGGACGGCCATGCTGGGCACCCGCTTTCTTCTGTGCAAATTCAGGGTGAGAGGCTAGGAGGGGGAGATGGGCCTTTTACTCTTCTTTCTTAGGAAAAAGGCTCGAGAGTCAGAATATCCTAGGTCTCTCTCTGGTTTTGAAGATCAAAAGGAGATAACCCAGATCCTCTCTTAGCTCCCAGCCAGCAGAGAAGACTTTGGTTTCTAACAGTGAAGAGAAATAAAGGTAATGACATAAACAATAGCTATTGCATATGCGCTGCTTCCACTGGGGAGAGGAGACCACTGCATCTGTCACTGGCACAAGAAAGAGCTGTTAACAACTACAATGCCTAAAGAAAATGCTTTGAACAAAAGGTGCAAATCACAAAATTCAAATAGAACAGAATCTGGTTAAACATTTCTCTTTTAAACAAAAATTCCTTTTGTCTTTATTTATTAATAACAATAATAATAACAATATCAACATTTACCAAAAACAATTCCTACATGATCAAGAATTAAAATATAGGGGCTGAGGATGCCCAGGGAAGAGGAGGTTAAGAGAGAGGTGGGACCCAAGACAGCCTCCTATTCTTGTCTGTGACAAAGAGGCTAAAAGGGAAAGGTGTGCGTGTGTGTGCATGCGCACGTGCGCGCGCACACACACACACACACACAGTCACACACATGGAAAAATGATCCTTTTTATAGCAATATAAAACGAGAATTAAAGGTGACACAAAAAACATAGTGCATCAGTGTTAGGTGTTCAGTCCATGGGTAGAACCAGCAGGATGGTAAAGGCAACCAACTTTGCAGGTTAGTAGAGCTATACACATACAAAAGGCTCACACTGAGACCTTCTAGCTGGCAACCCGTCAGCAAGGGCCACTCTCAGCCTCTGTGCTGGGCCAGACGTGCAGCTGGTGGATCCCAGCAGTTGAGACCTCTCCAGGTGCCAGGCCTGGCGTTTCTCTCTCCCTCTTTCCTTTTCTCTTTCTTGTTCTCCAAGGGTCAGAGGCCATCACTCCTCCCCCTCTCCCTTTCTCTGCCACTGAGATTCTAGAGATGTTTTCCGCTTGTCTCTGTTCCTGTGAAGAGCAGTGCAGAGGAAGAAGGTGCTGTTGATGAAGCTTGTGGAGGCCGGTGGCCAGAGTCCCCTGGTCTCTAAACTCTTAACTGCTGGCTCTCCTATCTTAAAAAATGGAAAGAAAGAAAAAGACAAAAACAAACAAACGAAAAAACACAAAAGATCAAGAAAGGCAGAAAAAAAATCGCCTCTGAATACGAAACCAAACAAGGCACAAACCCCTCAAACAGAACAAAACTAAAAAACCCCACCAACTCGAATACACCAAATACACTTTCACAAAAGATAGAGAACATGGATTTCCTGTTTATTTTCTTGGTGACTTGGTCATATAAGCAAACATGGCAAAACCCCCTCAGAACCCAAAAGAAGAGCACACTGATAAACCAAATTCGAGGAAAGGAGCCACAATATTCTGGGTGGAGAGAAACACAATGGCAATTTGGCGCAATGCTGCTAGATACTGTTGGTTTAAAAATCAACCTTCTCATTCCCAAGCTGTACACAAACCTGCAACAAAGCAGACAGAGGCGAATTAGTTTGAAAAGAGCAAGATAAATATTCCACTGAAATTTTTACTTGAAGTTTGCTCCTCAGGTTTTTTTAGAGGCTTGTCATATTGAGGCTCTGGTATGGATTTGCCTGATGGCTTTATTTTCCTCAAGTCTTTTCTGTCTTTCCGGAGACAGAGTCAACAGGACCTTCTGTGTACCCTTGGCATTAGTCTGGCCAAACCAGTCAATTTACCCATTTTCTACCACTGGCCTTTGCTCATATTTCTCCTCTCTGGAATATATTGCCACTTACTCCTTTAAAAATATGGCTGGACATGTTTTCTTGTTGGTTTCATCCTTCGGGACTGAGTTTAAAGACTACTTCCTTTCCTCAGTATGCTGGCCAGAGGTCATTTTGGTCCTTTGGAGCAGCAGCACACTCCATCTCTATGAGGATGCTAGAGCCCCCACACAGGGTCTGTGTATCTTCTCTTCATAATTAAATCAAGGGGCTGTGTCTTGCACTTCTTCCATGTGCTCCCTCCCACACTCCCACACTAGCACAGAGCTCAATGAAAGCAGGAAGATGTGACAGTCATGGGGGAAGAGTGGTGCTGTCAACCTCAATGGCTACAAGCTGAATGAACCTCTGGATGGGGTCAGGAGCTGGCACTAGGCCACAGGGCTGTTTGGCCCTGGCCAGGGTGACACTCACTCTGTTTCTTGTTACACGCCCGCCTGCTCCATGCTGAAGGAGACCTCGGGGTGCTTGTAGCTAAGCAGAATGTCTGTAATACATGTAGACGGATAGCAAGAGGAGTTTAAGTGCTGGCTGCCATCATTCAGGTCAGGGTGCTCGTGACCTCCCAGACTCACCCCACATTCTGTAAGACCAAAAAGAACATGTGAGATTGGCAGGGAGCCAATGGGATAGGTGGGCAAGGGGGGCCAGAGGAGGAAGGGGGCAACCCACCCAAGCATTCATAGCCTGACTCCCAGCTCTGCCTCAACTCCAGCTCACAACAGGCCTCTGATTGTGTGTTCCTGGGCTGGAGCCAGGATTCTTCCTGATCTCCCATCCCAAGTGTTCCATTTTCCTTTGTCCTTTATCTTTTCCATCCTCAAGTACTAGCAACTACTGTATGTGAGAGAAGACACGGGACTGCTCCTTCAGAAAGCCTTGCTTCTTGGAAGGTAACAGAGACAATCATGCTCGCAGGTACCCAGTCCTAGGTGCTCTCTGTTCTAGGCTCTGTGCTGTGCGTTCTCCCCTCAGTACCTCAGCATCCCTCACTGCAGGACCTAGGATACAAACTCTAATGTTCCTGCCACTTTACAGAAGAGGACCTGGGGATCCAGAAAGGGTGAGTGCCTGGCCCACAGAGCCTGTAAGGGTCGATTTGTCCATCCTCAGACTTATGCCCTGTATTGGTCATGACACCCTTCCTTGACTGGTTCTGAGGATACAAGGCCCCTGATGAGAACCAGGAAAGCAGCTATTAAAGGTATGTTTTCCAACAGCATTAGAAATGGGAATGTGATCACCCTTTGCTCAACTATGCCTCCTTCATACACTTGCATTCAGGGGAGGTGAGCAAGAATGGGTGCGTGCCTAGAACCCCATGGGGGTACTGTGGCTCTGGGTATGAACTCTTATGACAGTAGATGGGAGTGGTCCTTGGCAAAGGTGGATGGAGGGCTCCTCCTTGAACTTCTCTGGGGTTCCCCATGCATAAGGCCCCTTACCCTCATTTTCCCCATCCTCAAACTGCTGGCTGCCCATAAGCGAAGACTGACTGAGAACTGCATCTGCCATCCGGGCAGAACTAAGTGCTTTCCCAGCCACAAGACTCATTCCTGGCAAGTTATCCAGCTGCACCTGCCGAAAACAGGAAAAGAAATAAGGATACCAGAGAATGTGCCACTTTTGGGTAACCCCAAGGGACAGTGTTTCTTCTAAAGGATCCCAGATACAGGGTGGCCTGGGGCATGACTCCCAGATTCCCTTCCTCTGCAGCACCGTCCCAGGGGGAGGCTGCAATGGTGACAGTGTAGGGAGCTCTCTCAGCTTGCCCCAGGCAACACATGGAGGGCATGGTAAATCTCAACTGCTGGTTAGATCCCCTTGACATCTACATGGTCTTCTAATGCCAGGTTTCTGACCTATCCTCCAAGCCCTAGGAGTCTATCTTCAGATATCACCGTTCAGTTGCTCTCTGCAATGATCTCTGCCCTGTGTAATATGGCAGCTACTTACCACGGGAGCTACAGAGCACAGAATGTGTGAGTGGCATGACTAAGGACCTAACTTTTAAATTTTATTTCATTTTAATACATTTAAATTTGAATAGCCATATGTAGCCAATTGCTACAATGCTACTGCCACTAATGTCCTAGACAACAAACAAAGCTTTGCTGAGCCAGATTAGCTCTCCGTGTCAGAGTAAATTCAATGTAATGGCTGAAAGCAATCCAAGAGCCCAACAAGTTTTGACTGTATGGAGAGAGGTTTACTAAGTAAGCCACAAGATGGCAACTATTTTTGATTACCTAAACTAAAATTTAGAGTTTAGATTTTACTGGAGTTAAGGGCTGGTCTGTCAGAGTGATTCAAAGAAATGCTCCCAGAGCTCCTGGAAGTGCAGGACCCTAAGTGAGAAGAGTAGAGGTGTGGGTGCTACCTCACATTACTGTGTTCTGCTTACAAATTGGGACTGGTAGGACCCCACCTCCAGGAAGTAGGAGGGACAAACATACGTAAGCATCGTCGCTGTTCTGGATTGTATGGTGTCTCTGGAGGGCCCGGGGCCGATGATGCTCATTGACTGAAGGCCGTGCTGGATACCCTAGCCCGTTGTGGTCTGGCAGTTCCATTGCTTGTCCTGGAGAACTTCTATCCATGCAGTTCCCTATGACAGACTCTGAGGAGACAGAACAAAACAAGTCAACAAGCCTAGAGCATGTCCCAGCAATGTCAACGCCCATGAAAGAAATGAAATGACTTGCAAGGGACGGTGAGCAAAGTGAGGACCAAATTTGCACTAATCCTCAGCCATGAGGTAATGGTGCTAAGAGGAGCCTGGACCAGCCGGACAACCCCAAGTCCTACTGTAACTATGAATTTCTCTTTGAAGGGATTGTACCCTAGGAGAATAACCCACACAGTGGGCGCTGACTGGATCACAGTGAACCTTTTCTTCTTTCTTCATTTCTCTGATGATCTAGTCATGCTCTGTTTCTAGGCAGAGATGCACAGAGGAATGACTCTTAAAGAGTTTTGGGCACCCTTTAGCCTCTATTCTGTGGATGCCTTCTTTCCTTCCACCTCAGTACCACCCAGCAGTCCTCTCCTCCTTTTATATCTGTAACTGCTGCTTCCAAATCCTGTGGTTCCTTCATCCTTTTTATGCAAGCACTCTTCACATTTCTGTCCTTGAACTTCTCTCTCCCCATAGTTACTTTTGCAATATCATCTATTTTCACAGCTTCAACTATACTGCCTCTATATAAAGAATTACTGAAATGTTCTTTTAAGCTCCAGAGCTATATATCCAACTGTTTAGTAGACATCTTTCTTTGGATATCTAACCAGCATGTAACACTTACCATGTCGAATTCTAAGCCCATCAGGTTTCCCTATAACCTGTTACTCTGTCACACACCTTGTTTTGGTGCCTCATTTTCCTAATCTTCCAGGCATAAGCTCTTGGGATCACTACCAATTTCTTACTCCTAGTCCCATAACATCGTGAAGTCTAAAGAATCTACTTGCACAACGGTGGACACATCACCATCTTTCCAATCTCACTGAAGCCCTCTTGCTTGGATTATTACACCAGTCTTCTAATTATCCCCCTATCACTACCCTACAAAGATTAATATTTCCATAGAGCAGTCCATACACTTTGTTTTCACAATAGCCTCAGCCTATCTTCCAACAAGCCTCCCGCACTACCCTCCCCTACACATTCTAAGCTCTGCTCAAATGGGACCACTTAACTCTTCCCTACCTATTCACAATCCTCTGCACTTGCTACCTGGAAATTCCTGGTTCTTCCACCTCCCTTCCTGCCAATCCGAACCAGGTCCATCTCAAATGTTATCTTTATTTATTTATTTATTTTTTGTGGTACTGAGGATTGAACTCAGAGGCATTCTACCTCTGAGTTACACCCCTAGTCCTATTATTTTATTCTATATTTTGGAACAGGGTCTCATTAAGTTGTAGAGGGCCTCACTAAGTAGCTGAGATTGGTCATGAACCCAGATCCTCTGGTCTCAGCCTCCCAAGTACTGGGATTACAAGCATGTGCCACCATGCCCAGCTTCAAATGTTATCTTTATGAAACTTTCCCTTTCAAATAAAAACAGATCAGCCAGGAGTAGTGGCTCACATGTGTAATCCAAGTACTTGGGAGGCTGATACAGGAGGATTGCAGGTTCAAGGACAGCCTCCGAAAGTAGTGAGACTCTCATTAACCTAGTGAGATCCTGTTTCCAAATAAGAAATAAAATCAGGTTGGGGGTATAGCTTGAAGGTAGAATGCCTTTGGGTTCAATACCCAGTACCACAAACACAAAAAAATAGATCAATTTTTCCTTTCAACTTCAGAAGACTATATTGGTCTCTGATTGCTCTAACATTCTAACATTACTCCTGGTACCATGTTCAATTATGAACGTATATGATACTGGGTATTGAACCCAAAGGCATTCTATCTTCAAGCTACACACCAAGCCCTTTTAATTTTTTATTCTGAAACAGGGTCTTGTTAAGTTGCTAAGGCTGACTAGAACCTGTGTTGCTCCTATCTCAGCTTCCCACGTACTGGGATTACAGATGTGTACCACTGTACCTGGCTATGTACTTGTCTTATTCATATTAGATGGGAAATTCTTTGAGGGCAAGAATTATTATTTTATGCACATCTGTGAGAGATTTCAGTGTTCTGGAACATTATCCGATCACCATCAAGTACGTAATGATTATCACTTTAACTGATGTTAATAAATGCTCTCTTAACATGGGTTGGTATCCCATCAGAGTCAAGCAATACTATGGCCTGGAGTTTGGGGAGAAATGAGGATTACTACTTTTTTTTTTTTTTTTGGTGTATGTGTATTGTGGTACTAGGGATTGAACCCAGGGGCATTCTACCTCCATGCTGCACTCCCTGCTCTATTTTACTTTTTATTTTGAAACAGGGTTTCACTATGTTGCTGAGGGCCTTGCTAAGTTGCTGAAGCTGGTTTTGAACCTTCAATCCTCCTTTCTCAGCCTTCGAATGCACCACCACACCTGGTGAGAAGTGAGTATTTCTTCTTGATTAAGGTTGATCAATAAGAGTATCATGGCCAAATCGAAGCTGACAGGATCCTCGTGGTAGCACTTTTGGCCAGCAGAGAGAGGAAGATGAAAGTAAGCCTACAAAAGAAAACCTACTTGCTCCGTGGGATCAGCTCGCCCGCCTTGCCCACTCAGCCAGTTCCTCTCGGGGCATTGCTCCCATGTGGCCCCAGGGACAATCAAAACCCAGAAGCAACATTGGCTCTGTGGGAGCAAGGAGCTGCTAATCCTGTTTACTCTGCCAAGAGGCAGCACCAGGAGCCACTTCTTACTTTTTCAAAGTATTTTCTAATGCCTACATTTTCTTTTTTGAGAACTAATATCATCTACTCAATTCCTCAGGGGTGTGAGGAGGGAAGGAAGGGCTGGCTCTCTTTCTTCCTTTAAGCTTGGTTGTAGAGTTGGTTGTGAATCTTGTTAATTGCACCTCTTTGTCCCTGCAAAGACAAACACTGCTCAGCCAAGCTGGAGTTGACACAGAGGTCATCAGCATAAATCTGGGATCAGGAAGACTTAATCTTGAGTCCTAGCTTCACTACTTCCTGAGGAAGGAGACTTGGGCAATTACCGAATTTCCTGGGTCTCATCTTCTTCATCTGTAAACTAGCACCTAATCCAGTGTGTACAGTAGAGCCTGGTATGCTGTAAAAACTCAGTAAAGAGCAGTATTATCCATATTCATTTTGGAGAGGCTATTTCTGAGTGATTAAGGGTATACTGAGCCAGGTGACAAAAACAAAGAAATTGATTTTATCAGAGAACCCTGCTTGCAGAATATTGGGGACAATTTTCCTGTATGTAAGTGAACAAATGAGTTATTGAAACTTTAATTTTCAGAGAAGAATCTCCTGTTTTGGGAAAGACAAATGTGGTAAAAGGTCGGATGAAGGGGCCAGGTGTAGTTATGCATGCCTGAAATCCAAACTACTCAGAAGGCTGAGGCAGAAGGATGACAAGTTTGAGGCCAGCCTCAGCAAATTAGTAAGACCCTGTCTTAAAATAAAAAAATAAAAGGGTTGAGGATGTAGCTCAGTGGTAGAGTGTCCTTGAGTTCTACCCCCAGTATTACAAACAAAGAAAGACAAAATAACAAGATGAAGTGCTGGGGTGTAGCTCAGTGGTAGAGTGCTTGCTTAGAATGAAAGAGGCTCTCAGTTTGATCCTTAGCACTGAAAAAGAAAAAGGAAAGAAACAGATAAAAAAGAAGTACGTTAATAAGAGCTGGGAAACCAATCATGGCTCTGTTTCCTCAAGTTTCAGCATCATCAGTAGGTAGAAATCTAGAGGGACTAGCATCTTTTGCTTGACAAGTGTTGTGAGGTCTAAAGTAGCAACAGGAGGCTATTGTGGCTCTTTTCTCCTTATCAGTTTTTTCACATATTTTGTTACAGTGATGGAAAACTAACTAATACAAAGAAATAAAGGAAAGGATATAAGACCAAAGAATCAGGAAACTTCAAGTCAGAATCTAGCTCCAACACCAACAAAGTATAAACTGGGCAGGTTATTTAACCTGTTCTTATTCTCTACCTATGAAAAAAGAGGTTTTTTTTTTTTTTGGTGGTACTAGGGATTGAACTGGGGGCATTCTACCTCTGAGCTACACCTCCGGTCCTTTTTATTTTTTGTTTTTAAATAGACTCTTACTAGGTTGCTGAGAGTCGTATTAAGGTTCTAAGGCTAGTCTTGAACTTGCAATTTTCCTATCTCAGTCTCCCAAGTACTGGGATTACAGGCATGCACCACCATGCCTGGTGTCGTCAAAGAGTCTTTGATAAATTATAAAGGACTACACAAGGTATTATTTTTAGTAAGCACACTGGGTCTAGACGTACTTTGTGACACTCTGTACATGAGACCCACTAACCAGTTGTGGGGTATGAGTAGATTAACCCATTGACCAAGGAACACGAGACTTAGGCTCAAATCTTTGGCATCCTTAATGCCTATTCAGCAGCTAGAGGAACTGTTGGGCTCACTAAAGGATATTTAAATAATGGGGGAAGATGACTTTCAGGAGGTCCATGCATGAATGTTTACCAAAGTAAAGCTGAGAGAGTTCAGAGGGTAGGATGATAATCTGATCACACAAAGGGACACAATGCAAACCACCCACCTACCCGGGGCACTTTGGGGCGGCTTGCACAACTCTCTATTGAATCTGTCAATGTTGACTCATCCTTACTCATTTACTGGATTTTAAGAGAAAATGAGAGAAGTGACGCTTAGGTATTCCTCTTAAAGGCTCTAAGAGGTGACCCTCCCAGGTGTCAGCATTTTATCCCTTGATGAGGCCTGAATAATACTGAAGGAGACTAAGCTCGGGGGAGAGGATGTGGTTTTCTTTGTGAGTTCAAGTTGGAAATGTCACTGTGTAAGCTAGTTGTGATGTTGTACTTATTTATTTGCAAGGTTAAAAAAAATCAAGTCTATCTAATACTATAGAAAGAGGACAAACTTTATTTTTACTTCTGGAGTAGCAGACAGGGAGATTATAGGCAGCAGAGAGCAGAAACAGCTCTGATACTTCTATGTATTTGAAAGAAACCGTTGGCGTGCTGCCTGCTCAGTGTTCTGGCAGCCTGGCCTCCTACTGGCTGGTAGCAAAGAGTCATAAAGGAAATAAAAACCACGGACACTGATATGGTCACATCTTATTTTCCTTGACTAACACCAACAATTCCTTTCTCTACTCTTAAGGAAATTCAAGAAAGGTCATACAACCCCCACTCTTTTCTAGACCTCTTGGCACACTCATTACACAGCACTTCTGGTTAAAATTCTATGCACTTGTCCTGCTTCCCTGGTTTCAGTGGAAGCTCCTTGAGGGCAGACCGTGGGTCTTTTACTCTCCACACTCCCACAGCACCTTCAACAGAGTCTTGTGCAAGAGTCAGTTCGCAAATTGAATTTGCTCCACCATGAAAATAACAGTTGAAGTGTTTGGGGACTATTGTATAACTGCACAGAGATGGAGGGGCTGTTAAGGGAAACAGCAGGCTCTCCTCCCTGTCCAAGCAGAAAAACAAGAGCATATCCCCACATTTGACTGTGGGGTGGTGGGGTACAACATTATATTCCTTTCTTGCAGAAGTGACAGCAAATGATCTGCAGATTCTTAAGGTAAAAATGTAAGCCCTCAAGTTTTTAAAAGCTTAGGAGGAGGTCAGGTCAAAGCAGTTTCTACTGTAAAAGGGAATCATACATCTACTTCCTAGGGTGGTTGTGAAAAACAAATGTGTAACTCAGTCAAAGGACCAAGCACGGAGCAGGCATTCTACAAACATTAATTCCATGTTCCTTCCCTTCAGGGACATTTGGCTTAACACCCTGTCATTACACAGATGAGCAAATGGAAGAGCAGTGTTACATGACAGGCCATGGAGACCAAGTAAGCTCGCATTGTTTAAGAACAACAGGGACACCTCTGGAAAGAAATCAATTTATTTACTTATTTTTGAGATGGGGTCTCTCTTTGTTGCCCTGGCTGGTCTTAAACTCCTAGGCTCAAGTGAACCTCTCATACACACACACACACACTCTCTCTCTCTCTCTCTCTCTCTCTCTCTCTCTCTCTCTCTCTCTCTCTCTCGCAGCACACACTGGGCTTCCCTAGGCTGTAGTTCTCTAATGCATTATTCCACTATACTGGATTCTAAACTCACATCTTCATAAATAGGTGGCTTCATGTACATAATATTTAAAATCACAAATTAATTATAAAGTGATTCCCAAAGTCATACCTGAGCAAGAGATGTTAGAGACAGGGTGAGCAGTACTCAAGCCATCTCTGTGGCTGAGCCTAAAGTGTATATGCTAGAGTAAACTGGGTGGAAAGGAGGGTGAGCTGTCTAGGTGATGTGTTGGCAAGCACAGCAGGAGCAAAGGTTGCAGCTTCTAGAGAGGCTCTTATCAAAGATCAGAGGGAAAAGATGAATATAAAAAGGGACTTTGGGTGGGGGACACCCAGCAAAAGTGGTAATAAGTACAAGGAGAGGGCACTTTGAAATTGAAACCTTCATGGATACACTTATGGCCTGACTTTTCCAGAAAACAACAGAGACATTTGTAGGGGATAATGGCAGAGATGGTGGCAGATTAAGAATATAGGGAGAAAAAAGAGGGAGGAGAGGAGTAATAGTGGTAGGTAAGCTAGAAGAAGTAGGACATATTTGACAAAGTACCCAACCATGACGTATTGGCCTGAAGAAAGAAGGGATTTCACAGGGATCGCCTAACAGGCCTGCCAACTGCTCTAAAGCTGCCCAAACTGAGCAGTGTGGCATGATGCTGCTGGATCTAAACAATACTCTGCATTTTAGAAAACCTCTTCCCTTAACTCCCACTAATCCCTTCGCATCCACTGCACTCCACGCTGATAACCCTGCTTGCTGCTCCAATGCTTCCCTGAGATATTCCCACCACTGTTCAACCCTTGTGCTTCTCCCCTACACCCAAATAGCAAACTCCTGTTCCTCCACACAGACCTGACCCAAACCCTGCAACCTCTGGGCACCAACCCTACTCTGACTGAGAGCTAGCCTTTCCTCTGGGGCTGCCATAGCATGGGCACTGACCTCACACTCCCTCTGCTGTTTGTATTAAACAGCCCGACAAAGGAGTACTCCTCTGATAATCAGGGGACAATGGCAAATATAAGCTCTCAGACTTTTGGTAGACAGGAGGAAAAGTGAAGAAATTAGAGAAAAAACGCTTCAAAGGTATTTAAACATGTGGAGATCCAGGGGTTGGGGAGGGATGCAGGGTGAGGCACTACCTGCTCCAGCCTTGCTCCTTCCTCAGTGCCTGGCACACCTGGGATATACTCTGTGAGAATCTGTTGGAGTGAACTGAGAGATTCAGGCTCAGCTGCCACTTGCTAGCTCTTGACTGTGGGGGCAAGTGACTTAGTTCTATGCCTCAGTTGTCTCATTTGTAAAAGGAAGCTAATACGTTGTTGTCAGGAGTAATGAATTTACATTGGAACTATATATGGCATTTGGCACACAGAAAAAATAATAGAAGCATTATACCTCTCTCTTTCTCTGTACTGGGTATTGAACCCAGGGGCATTCTACTTCTAAGCTATACTCCCAAGTATATACCTAGCCCTATTTTTAAATCTCAAAATAGGATCTCTCTAAGTTGCAGAGAGCCTAAGTTGCTGAGGCTAGTCTTGAACTTGTGACTCTCCTTTCTCAGTCTCCCAAGTCCTGGAATTACAGGCATGCAATGTGCCTGGTTTCTCTTTTTTATGGCAGCTCTAGTATGCTAGTCGGGTTGAAGCTTTTGTTCACACAGGAACCTTTTCCACAGCATCCCCATCTGGTCCTCTCAACTGTGCTAGAACATGCCTAGCAATGGGAAGCTTTCAGGCTGCAGAGGCAGCATATTCTGCAAGGTTCTTCTAAAGGTCTTCCACAGGGCGGTGAAATTTACTGCAACTTCTTTCCCGATCTTGGTTCTGTCCCATAATATGAACACAGACAAATCTAATCCTTTCTTTCACCTGATAGGCATGATGTTTTCCTTAGCTGTTCTTTCCCAACCCTAAATGGCCTGGGTCTGTCCACCATTCCATGTATGACAGCGGCCTATGTCCTCTTTTTATTTTATTTTCTTTTTTTCAACAGTATGGGGATTGAACTCAGGGCCATTCTACCTCTGAGCCACACCCCCAGCCCTATATTTATTTTTTATTTTGAAACAGGGTCTAAGTTGCCGAGGGCCTCACTAAGTACCTGAGGCTGGCCATGAACCTGTGATCCTCCTGTCTCAGCCTCCTAAGTACTGGGATTACAAGCATGTGCCACCACACCCAACAGCCTATATCCTTTTAAAGTACACAGCCACAGGTGAACACATTAAGTCTGACTGGGGTAGACCTTTAAGCTGAATGATACCCATCAGTTCCAAATCCCAGAATTGAACTGGCATTTTATGCAACCACATTTCCCTCCCTATTGGAGCACATAATGAGCATCTCCGAAACCACCAAGTTTTTGTTTTTATTTTTATTTTTTTTCACATAAACCACTTTAGTACAAAGTTTTCTATCCTGCTCTGTGCTGCAGGATCTAATTCCTCTGGAAACTGAGTTTTGACTTTAAAGGACAGGACAAGAGATGCAGAAAATGCCAGGGAGGGAAGGATAAAAAGAAACACCAGTTTCAGGGTTGTACAGTTTATGGATAAATCCATTTCCATTCCTTTGATGGCTGTGGTGAAAAGTGGTAAACTGCAAGGTCTGGAGTGGTGTGATGGATAGCATTTTGGTTTTGTCTAGGATGAATGTTAGAGTGCTAATGGAACTGCATTTCCAAGTATAACTTTGAATGCATTCATTAGTTATAAAGTGATATAAAATGAAATGGTATGGGGCCCTTATGATGCTGCAATTTTCTGTACTTAGCTCATTGATAAAATGCCCAAAATAGTAATAATACCTCATGTTTATACACTTATATCATACATCTCAGGTTACCAAGTGCTTCCCTCTTTCTCTTCCCGATGCAAACATTACGTATAAACACAAACATGTTTTAATCTGCACAAAACTCTGCAGATTAAAGGACCATTATTTCTCCTGTTACTTTTTCACAGATGAGAAAAATAAGAATCATAGGGTTTAAATGATAAAGGTATCTATTCATGATAGAGATAAGATCAGGATTAAAATGCTTTGATTCGCTGGGTGTGGTGGTGGATGTTTGTAATCTCAGTAGTTGGGAGGCTGAGACAGGAGGATTGTAGGTTCGTGGTCAGCCTCAGGTACTTAGTGAGGCCCTCCACAACTTACTGAGACCCTGTTTCAAAATAAAGAATAAAAAATAGGGCTGGGAATGCAGATCAGAGGTAGAATGCCCCTGGTTTCAATCCCAAGTACTAACACACACACACACACACACACACACACACACACACACACACACAAAATGCTTTGACTCTTGGTCTAATACTATTCACACTATATTTCCTTAGGGCTGGCTGACTTTTTTTCTATTTCAGGCACTATTTTGATGACAGGAATTTCTGGATTCCAAGAAGCCAAGGTATGAACAGAGGAAACAGGTAATATACTTTACTGACTGTACTAGGTGTTAACTGTCTATCACTGTTGTGTTATTTGGAAAACAGACCCCTTACCTACCAGTACCCACTTTCTACATGTTTCTCCCCCAGACGGTCCTGTAGGTCTTCTCAGGAATTCTTTTTTCTTAAGACCAGAGTATTAGGTGAAAGATGCTAAAATTACTGGGTTGCTTGAATTAGAGCAGACTGGCCCCAGGACTTTTACTTTGAGGGGACTCTTACCTCGACTGGGTGCCTTATTTCTACTGAATGTGGCAGTCGTTTGATGTCCATAGGGATGTATCCCCAATTCCTGGGCATGACTCACAGTTCCTAGCAGAGATTCAGGGTCCCCAGGTCCACCGGTACTCAAGAGCAGGGGGCTGTCGTGGCAACCTTTGGTCAATGTATTTGAACTCCTGCTGTCCAGAAAGCCCTCTTTGGCCCTCTCACATGAGCAGTCCTCTTCCATGCTCTCTGAGTGCATTAGTGCCGACTGATGGGCATACCCGTGGGTCGGGGTGGGCGAGGACACCTGTGAGATACATTCTTGCGCCCTGATTTGTAGAAGATGCTGGGGGCTGGTGTGGTGGTGGTGGTGATAGGAGTCAGCATTTTGGTAAGATAAAGCCTGGCGCTCTGTCAGACTCTGTCCCCCAAGGTTGGATGCCAGGCTCCCAGCATCCCCTTGGTTCATGTGCCTGAACAATTCTTGGTACTCTTGCTGCTGTTGTTGCTGTTGTCGTTGCTGCTGCTGCCTTTTAATGAGCTGTGCAAACTCCACTGGGGGTAGCCGAATGTCCGAGTGGCCGGTGAGTGAATGCCGAGGGGAGAGCAGTCCTTGAAGGATGTGGGGTACCTGCTGGTGTCTGCTGTAGTCTGGTGGTGTGGGGGACAGCAGAGCCTGTTGTAGTGCCGATGTGGTATAGTGTGGTGGCTGCTGATGTGCACTGGGAGGGAAGGTGGGGAATTGGTCAAGTGGAGGGACTTTCAGGGCTTGGGTTGGAGGGAACCCTGTTCCTGTTGAAGGGCTGTAGCTGCTGGGGGAACCCCGAGACTGGTCCGAAAACAGATGGGGGTGTAAATGCGCCTGGTCGTAGTTAGCAGGGGAGAATCGATTCACGTTCAAGCTGCAGACACAAAAGGGAGTGAGTACCAGGCATCTGTGGAACAAATACACCAGCCAGCCTCCCCTGGGGAATAGTCACTACTCCTTCTCAGCAGAGAGCACCCCTGGTACAGAGCAGCGGTGTGACAGGAAACAAAGGGATGTATGCGTCATTCTTATTTGTCCCCTGACATCCAAATCTTGCAAGGGCCTCAGGGTACTGTGAGCATAATTATCTTGAAGGCAGCAACCTGGTCTCTCTTAAAACTACTAAGGCACCAATCTCTTAGAAGAGTAACAGAGAAGGAAAGACTTCTAAGAGAACAGACCGGGGTGGGTAGGTGGGATGGAACTGGCATTTTTATATGCTCCTCTAAAAGGTCTTTTCTTCTCTGCAAGTCATCTTCCTCCTGTCTCATTAACAACTTAATCCTGGGTCCATAAGTAGTATACAAGTTCATCCCCAACCCACCGCTAGCTAAACAAGAGCACACCCTAGGCAGACCCATCGTCCCACTGCCCCCTCCCTCCCCATTCTCTCTTACCCTTCCCACCTAGATTGCTTGGATAGAGGCCTAGGTGACACTGGCCAGCCTTACCTGTGAGCCTCTGCACTGTCAGCACTTAGCTGCTTGGACAAGGGTCGGTGCCCATAGCTAAAGGTGGCCATCAGGTTGGAACGGTGCTGCATCTGAATCTGACTGGTGCTGGGGCTGATGGAGATGCCCCGCCCAGTGGAGCTTGCAGCTGTCCCGGGCATGTTGCTGAGCATGTCCACTGGCTCTTGTACTTGGATGGTCACCTGCTGTGACTGGGTAGGCTGCTGCATGCTCAAGCAGGTTAGTGCCACGTTGGGAGGAGGGGAACAGTTCTCAGGCTGCTGCTGGAAGATTGCACTGCGGGAAGGTAAGCCCTGGAACTGGGAGGCAGAGGCAGCACCTAGAGAGAAAGGGACCTCAGAGTGATTGACCAACTGCCCAGGTTACCTGCCAGCTGGGAGTAATGGAGCCAGTGAGGAGACTCATATCAGACAACATCTGGAACAATCTTCTCAAACTTTGGTGTGCGTAAGGCCAAGGAACTTGTTAAAAGACAGATTCCTAGGTCCTACTCACAGAACTCTGATTCACTAGGTCAGAGTGGGTCCCCCAGAATTTTATTTCCAAGAAGTTCCCTTAAAAGCTGGTCCTTGGATTACCCTTTGAATTGCTTAGATCTTAGGAGTTCATATTCTGATTTAGCAGTTCTGGGATGGGACCTGAGATTCTACTTTCCTGCCAATGTTGTTGGTCAGGAGACCCTGCTTTGAGGAGAAAGGGCCTTGAGGTCAATTCAGACTCTTCTCAAGGATGTCAAGGGAGAATCACAAGGGATCTAGATTGTGTGGTGATTTCTGAAGATGTGTACCAATTAAAATCTACTCAATTCACCTCCATTGAAATAAGAGATACCAAAGACAGGTGATAATAGGAAGTTTCTGGCAGCAGCTCTTTATTTGGTAGGGCTGAAGAAGGTTTAGCAAAAATAATAGTTAACCTTTACTGAGAACTACTTGTGTCAGACTATTCTAAGTGGTTTACATATATTAATTATTATTATTATTATTATTATTATTATTGAGAAAGCTGAGGTGTGTAAAGTTGGGAATTTACCTAAGGTTCCACAGTCAAGAAACTGGTAGAACCAGGATTCAAACCAAGGTAGTTTGGCTCTAGGGCCTACACCCCTAAATACTGTTATTCTGCCTTTCAAATGGTTCATGGCACTCAAGATTAAGATGGTAAAGCAAAACAAAACTAAACAAAAATAAAAAAATAAACCAAAAAGACTAAGACATTTTCCCCATGTGGCGTATAATGGTTCAATCTGGACCTCTCCACTCACCGTGAGGCTGGATCATGGCACTGTTCATGGGGGGAGGACTATTACTTGGTTGCCTGAAGAGATGGTTGTTGGGGTGGTTGGGGGGTGGGCTTGAAGGCTGAATTCGTAACCTTAAAAATGACAAAATGGATAAATAAACTATGACAGAATGATCTTAAGTTTCAGTTATAAAACATATACAAGTAGAAAACTTAAAAAAAAAAGTTTTGATAAGCCACCATGGTAGAAAACTACACATAAGCCATCTACCACAGTTGTTCTAATACCTATCCACATCTTATTTTCCCAGTCTTCCCTACCACAGAGGTGGTGCTCACTGCAGGCCTGTGTCTGGCCTCCTGTGGCAGATGTCAGACTACTTTGTTCAGGGGGCTAAGAAAATGCAGTGGCACAGGAAGTCTACTTTTCAGGGAAGATCCTCAACTTTAAGTTGTTTTCTCTCCTTTCCAAGGGGATTCTTTCAAAATAAATGCTAAAGTCAGTCAATATCTCCCAACCCGAGCAGGGACACCATGCTATAGAGCCAATAGCTTAGGCCTAACACAAAGTGATTCATTACCTCTGGAGCTGGTGGGTGAGGAGGGCTGGTTGATTTTCACATGCAGCCTGAAGAGGTGGGGAAGGCTGAGGAGGACAGATAGAGTCCTAAAACATACATGGGGAGAGGAAAAGAATAATTGTGAGTTTGAAGATTAATTGGAGTTATTCTCACGAAGGGAAGAAACAGAAAGAACAATCTGTGACTTAGAATTATGCTTTTGTTGTTCATCAAAAGGTCTGATCACCTTTACTCAAACACGTCAACCGTAAACTTAACTCAATGCCACCTTGCCCTGAGTGCTCTCCTCCAAAACAGGCAAACTCCAAGTTGGAGAAAGCAAAGAGTGAGGCCTACTTGAATTTGCTGCTGGAGAATTTGGTGGTGCTGCTCCTGCTGGTATAGCATATGCTGCTGCTGGGTCTTCTCCAGGGTTCTCTCATCAATCTGCCCCCCGTACATCTTCTGCAGCTGCTCACACTCCTGAAGGGAAAGCAGTTAATACAGATGGGATGCAGCCAAGCCCACCCCATGCAGAGATCTCAGCAGATGCAGATCTGCCCCAAGGTCTCATGGGCAGAAAGACAGGAGAAGAACAGTGTCCTTGATGAGCGACTGACCCATTTATACAGGTATCTGTGTGCTGAGTAACTTCACATTCTATTCTGTGTGAACGAACGGGAAACACCAAGGTTACACCAAGGCTTGTCTGATACGTGAGTGTCCAGGGTGAAATCTGCGTACAAAACACCTGCCACCTGAAGCGTGGTCATCAGGAAGGCAGAAAGGAAGCACTCTTCACAGAAGCCTGGTGTTACATTTCTTGCCCCTGGAAGCAATTCCATACCAACTAGAGAGTATGACAAATGTAACAAGACTCCAGTAAGACCTAGTACCCTATGCCACAAGGGTGTTACCAGGGTTGCTTCGGAGCACCTTCCCTGGTGCTTTCCACTGAAACCCAAGCCCAGAAATTCCTTTCCAATAAACTAGAGACAGGAGAACAGTTTAGTCCCTTCTTGGGGAAGCAAGTTTGATCCTGGGGAATGCTGTACATCGCGAGAAGAAAGAATGTTAGAAGGAGATTTTTTTTTTTTAAAACCTACACGAGACTGCAGTGTTGTTGACATGAAGTGGGTAGAAAGTTTACCACCCCAGTACTCCTGCAATATTGGTCTCTGGTACCCATGCTTCTCCAGAGATGCCTGCCATCTCTTCATTACCTGCTGCAACTGTTTGATGCTGCTGTTGTTGCCCATTTTTTCCAGGTGAGCTTTGAAGGCCTGGATGCTTGCAGCCCCATCTGAGAACCGGCGCACAGGGGAGAAACGCTCCGTAGGGAGGTGCAGGGTGTTGGAGTCCTTGTAGGTGGAGCTGAATACATGGGAAGAAAAGGTTAGGGGCTAGGACTCAAGGGTTTTGACCAAATCACACAGGGACTGTTGTTCCAGATGAACATAAAGATGGCTGACTGCAGGTGTAGCCCTGCATATTAGGCCACTTCCATGCCATTTCCAAAAGATGGTCGCTTCCCTACCCTGCTTCCCTTCAGAGGACTCCAGGTACACATTTTCCATCTCCACTTACCTTCAGTTAGTCTACTTTCTAGGGCTGAGGTCCTGAAACCAACTACATCCAGTTCTTAAAAATATAGTAGACCAGAGAGAGAAGCTCCTCAGTATCCTCCAGGGCTTGCTGTACAGGAGCTTTGGCTTTAAAAATCATGTCTCTAGCTGGTGTCTTTAGAAACCTAAAATTCAACATTTGGCCTAGTTTCCCCCAAGCAATAACCTCTGTATACTGGAGAAAAACTATAGTCAGCTTTGTGGTCAAACGTCTGGCCTGGAACTCATACTTCTGTGCTAGAAAAGAGAGGGTGGAGGTGAGGGGGATGGGGACTTCTGATTCTGGGATGGAGACAGCACATTCTTAAGGAATGTGGGCCTCAAGATCCTGCACGTACCTCGTGAACACAAATGAGGTTGCCTTCTGTGAACGCTAGGTTCTCAGAGCAGCAGCACCCACCCAGCCTCCTACTGACAGACGAATCACGTGTATTACCTTCAAAGATCCCGCTGCTCAATCAGAACACAGCCAGAGTCTTACAGAAAGAAAGAACAGCGATTGATAAGGAAAGCCTAAGATGGCACCAGGGTTAGAAGCTAACACCTTTACTTGTTACCTAATCAGAAAGAGATGTTTATGGGTTGAGGTAAGCAGATAAAAGACTGCCAAGGCAGCATTCCAGTAGCTGATGGGAAGGGTCAGGGTTTCAGGTCCAGGGCAGAGATGACATTACACTGAAATATGGGTGAAATGAGGGATCATCTTGCCAGTTATTCAACTTGGACTGAAGCAGAACCATAGCTAAGGAAGCAGGTTAACAAGCGAGTTCAAATACAAAGCAGACAGGGAGGGACTCAGGAGAAATGATGGCTATGCAGAGATGTCAAGAGAATTCTGGCAGCAGGTGAAAGCCCTTTACCCTCTCTTTGCTAATGAGGACACATGCTTCAGACTCTCCCTGAAGCTTGACACAGAATTGAGCTAATGAAATGAGGGCACACATATATATGTTTCAGTAACACAAAAGACAAATGATTTGGGGGACACAATCCAGAAACAGTGATCATGAAAGCTGACTTCAGGAGCATGTGCTCAAAGCTTCTATGTTCTGTCTCTACTTCTGATTTTTTTTTTTTAAGTTAAAGCAAGCATTATTTTCTCCTGAAATGCGACTCCTGTACTGTATAAATACTTTTTGGATAATGGACATATTTCTGATTTATTCAGAAAGCCGTGTTCTTCAAACAGTCCATAGTCCTTCTGCACAAAAACCATGCTCTCCAATCATAGTGACAATCTCAGGTCCAGGCATTTCATGGATTTTTCCAGAAGTTCAGGCTGGGAAGAGACTGATCCCCAGGTCAGTCCAGGACAGTAACTTCACAGGAACAGTTCTGATGGAGTTGCTGATTTTAGAAGCACTGATTCAAGTATCAATTGTGCTTGATTTTATTTTTGTTAGCAATCAGGTTCAAACTTAAGACAGCCTCACTTTAGGCTGATATTCCCACTGCACTCTTCAGAGACTTTGGTCCCCACCTGGATAGAATCCATCTTTTGTTATTTTTTTAGTTACACCTTAATTTTTTAAATAAATTTTAAATTATATACTTCTAGGAGTGGAGAGGTTGAACAGACCCCTCTTTCTTGTCTCCATGTTGGACTTCATCTATTATGTCCCAGAAGAACAAATGTATTTGTTGTTCTTTAAGCATTTCCTCCAGGAAAAGAAATTCAATAACCTATCCAGACCATCTATTTTCAGTGTTTTATGGCCTTGGAAAGTTCCTCTTTTCTCCTGAAGACTAATTTCAATCTATGGTGTTGCATATTTATACAATTATCCCACCAACATGTGCTGAGTTTAAACAAATCCCACCTTATACAATCTGCCACTTATAAAGCATTCATTTACTTCCAATTCAAACTGTCTTTGCCACAGAAACCCTTGAAACACTCCACCAAGAGTGTTCACATGAAAAACAGACAGCAGACAGGTTTCTAGCGGGTATAGCCTTGACAATGACTGTAGTCAGGGTAGATATCACAGAAACAGATCTGGGGGCCAATGAAGTCTTTCTTTAGTAACAAATGTCCACAGAATAGAGGGTATGTGACAAAGGCCAAGGTGGAAATGTGCTGATTGTCATGTTTTCCTGAAAGAGTAACTCCTGAGGAACACTTAGACTTAAATAAAGATACCCAAGGGACATAAACTAAACAGACCCTGATGAGGGCTAAAAAATTCAGTGTCAGACTGCAGGGAAAGGAAAGATGGAGACAAAGAGAAAAGAAGTGACAATGTATCTGTAGAGCCCAAAGTTATGCAAAGGAAATTTCTAGGGGAAGAAGAAGGCATCTCTCCAATGATCACTCATCAGTGCTCTCTGATGTGTAGCAACACATCAGGAGCTATCACGTACAGGTCCTGAGAGAGTTTAATTTGAAAAAGACTGCCTTTCTATGCCATCAGAGTTTTATCTGAGAATCTTCATTCTTGCTACTCCTATCATTTTTGCTCCATTACTCACAGTCATTTATAAAAGCTTATCTTCCTTCTTCCAGAGTTCCAACGTGGCATTAATTATGTCCCAGTCTGCTCAGAGTTCACCTGTCTCTTCTGATTATGTGATGCTCAGCAGGTAACAAGCACAATAAAAACAGTGCATCAACAGTGTCCTGTGCACTGGTTCCAAGATTTCATAACAGCCTGCACAGACACTGAATTTCCTCAGAATCTACCAGCTTTTCTTTTTTTTAAAATTTATTTACTTATTTTTAATTGGTGCATTATAATCATACATCTTTGTTAGGTACAAGCTGGTAAAGGTAAAGGCATACCTTCCCAATAAGACTGCTTTTCATTAGGCCCCCCAAAAGATTGAAGTGCAATAAACTC
The DNA here is from genome assembly GCA_004027655.1 of Graphiurus murinus. Lineage (NCBI taxonomy): Eukaryota > Metazoa > Chordata > Mammalia > Rodentia > Gliridae > Graphiurus > Graphiurus murinus. The sequence goes on from PVLC010006010.1 coordinate 26,469, forward strand.
AAGCAGGTGATGTTGACCTTGAAAGTGTGGCCAATGAGAATAGAAGCAGCTTTGGAATAGTCATGGCTAAGATTTTTTAGCCATCAAGATATTCACAGAAGATAATCATGTTCTTACTCTAGCAAGGTGTCATTCCCTTTGCTTCCAGGCTAACTTGGACTCAAGGAAGTTTTCCTGGTCAGGAAGATTAAATTTGTTTTTATTTCTTCAAGAGAATGAATTATCAATGTAACAGAGACCTAGAAAAGATTTTACTCTCAGAATATTGAAGGGATGACTTCTCAAGTACATCGCTCAAAGGGAGGCAGCACTCCTGCTCTACCATTCAGAAGAGACATACCCTCCTCTGTATCCGAGCTCACTGTTCAATGATACTGTGATATGAAGTGCTCATTCTTTTGAGGGCGATGAATTATTAAAAGTCAAGTCTACTGTTGTTACTAACATCCTTTTATTTCCAGTTGGCCTTCTGAGAGCTTCACTTCCTCGAAGGTCTCAAGTTCAATTCATCTATGAGTCAATATCTAGGATCGTGAGGATTAGCTGTAGACAACAAACAGGTCTGCAAGGTAATGGGAAAGAAGAATCCCACGTTGTTCCAGGGTCCAACAGAAAACCTTTGCCCTGTGCACTGCACAGTACAAGGAGCTGAGAAGATGTGGGTTCAGGATGATAGCTGTTTCTATATAAAGCTAGTCACCACCATTGGGAGACTAGTCAGAAGGGTGCCTGTCCTGTTGAGCCTCAAGAAGCTCACACTGCCATGTGGCTACTCACCGATGCTGATCAGGTACCAGGTGAGGAGGCCAGACCCGGGAACGGAAAGGCTGCTGTCCTAGCTGCCGTTGTAGGTCCGGTGGGATCTCAGCTGTAGGGTTGGTCATGGCCAGTGTATGTCTTTTGGACCTATTTGCCAAGTACCTGCAACAAGCAGGAGCACATTTCATAGTAAAAAAGACAGACAGAATACTCCTCCGTAAGAAGCAATAGAAGTTAATCCAAAGCACTCAATGAAACAGTGCCAGGGCTCAAAAAGGGCTCCGTGGCAAGCAGATCCCTGACTGGATGGAAGCAAAACTGGCCAACAAAAGCTGGCTTAACAGTGAAGCGGCTCAATGTTGGATCTAAGAGCAGTCACCAAAGAGAAGAGAAAGCAGATATAGCTCACAAAGAGGATCAATTTTCCTTACTTCAGTCCACTCAAAGGAAGAATTTATTTTCTACATGTTCATTTCATTCCCCTTTTCATTCCAAATTTCTGAAGTACAAGTCAGAGGAAATGAGCTCTAAGGTCTATTTGTAGAGATGAACCAAGGGGGATATTCAGAAGGACTCCACATGTCTCTTGTTCCACAGCCCTCAGGTTTTGAGGCTATCTTTACGACAGGTCATAGAAAATAGAGTCTTCCATCAGGAGATGATTCCACAAAACCACCTCTTCCCTCATGACCTGTGACTGATCATCAGAGAAGAAAAACTGATGCTATCCCCAGGGGACCAACATTCTGTGGAGGATGAAGAAATAAAACCATGTGGAATGTTTAGAATTGTTTTTTTTTGGGGGGGGGGGGAAGGCAAGGAAAGGAAACAGAAGAGTTTCAAAAGTCCAAGAGTCACAAGCTGATGATTTTGTCTGAAGATCTTCTGAACCCATACTTAGTCAATGCCATTCACAAGATACCAGTCCCCCTCATCTGGGTGATGGCTCCCACATTTCTGCTGCTCTTCTTGGGCATGCATAAGAGAAGCTCTATCTGCTGCTCTTCTTGGGCATGCATAAGAGAAGCTCTATTCCTTTCCATTCCATTAAAACTGATGGGAATTATACTCTTTCAGTGTTCATCTAAAGAAGAAAGAAGGTAGAGCTGGAGGAAGTAAAGTCCAAGATAAAGAAGCTAAAATAAAATATTGCTGTCTCTCTGAAGGTGGGGAGACAGTGAAGCTCCTCATGCCTCATTTCTTCATGCCACCATTTGCAATTTTATGTACTCTATGATCATCAAACTATAGAAACAACAGCATCAAGGGGAAAAATATCATCACAATTTTCCTCCCAAAGCTGGCCCACCTGCCAACACCCCTCTTCAACATAGTTTTCTTCCCAGGTAGGACCAACTTCTTTTTGAATAGTAGCTCATACACAGAGCTTGGGTGGAGGAAAGTTGGAGGAAAGTTCCGGCCAGCAACCATCAGCTTCTTAAAAATGGTCTGTTTTCATTCTTAACTACCTTGCCCATTTATGCTAAAATCTATTAACAGACTGTAATTAGTAGTATGTAAATTTGCCAAAGAGTAAGCCACCAGTGGTTTAATATCCATTTGATAAAGACACCCAGTTTCCCCAAGAGCCCATGAAAACCATTTTATTTCAACTTCCCTCAGAGGAAAACATATAATTTTGAAGAACACCTGTATATCTGGGAAAATACATGCTGGATTCTGGTGAAACCCCCTCCCCAGAAAAATAAGAAAGACAACTCCCACAAGGGGGCATGCAAGGAGCTGAGGACCAGGGCTAATGGAACCAAGGACAAATGAACAGTACAGCATGCCTGATGGTCACTGCCGTTCTCTGTGAATTAGGCATCTCTCAACAAGGTTCTGCAAACAATGGGTATTTGCATCTGTCCCTGGCCCGAATCCCATATTCTTTTTTTTTTTTTTTCAATATCTTTGTTGGTACAAGGAAGTGGCAGAAACACACAGCAAACAGTACAAGAGGTATTCATTCATTCTCCTGGAAAGGAAGAGTCCATGCCAGAGGTCCATGGCCAGACTAGCTAGGATCACTGTCATCCCAAATCTCCAATTCCTTTTCAGTAAACAGTTCTTGGCAGGTAGGAGCAGGCTTTGTGCCTTGTGAATACTATCAGAGTTGCAAAATGAAGGCAGGGGGCAAGGAAGGAAGGAGGGAGGAGAAAAAGTTCTTATGGTTATTGCTGTCACTTAGGGGGCTTCCAATGGTGCTTACAGAAATGAAATTTTCTGGGTAGTCTTCTGTTACTTCCATGTGGGGAGGAACATGCCATCTGGCTTGAGCAAAGAGACCACACACATGTTGAAGCTGCATTGCACCACCTCCCTGGGCAGAGGTGACCTCTCGTTGGTTGCAGGGGGAGCCTGCCCAAGGACGTTCTGCAAGCACTGCCAGATGTCACATTACCTCTGCACAGCTTCCTGATCTGGCTCCCCATCTGAGCTCTCCTCATCCACAGGGGTAACTGCTGGCACTGCCTGAAGAGAGACAGGAAGGAAAAGCTCAAGGTGGCAGCTTGTTCTGCAGTGGCTCTTATGCTAAGTAATCAGGCTTGGGGCAAGATTTTCTGTTAAATTCCTTTATTTGAGAAACTTTTCTAGAATCCCTAGGTTACACAGAACTTTTATATACCACTTTTCCATTTTTACCTTGTGCAGGTGATATTAATTTGGATTTCTTCTTTTTATTCTTCATTCATTCATTCGTTCATCCAACAAATAGCTGGATGCCTACTATGTTACGGGATAAAATGTAAATTTATAAATAAAGTCCTTGCCCTTATTTTATGATCTAGTGGAGGAGATAGACATGTAAAAAGACAATTAAAAAAGCATGACCAAGTCCTCTAGAGTCAACTAAAGGGGGTACTTGAGACTTAAGGAGGGCATTCTGGAGGAGGTAACTTCTGACATGAGATCTGAAGGATGTCTAGGGGCTTTCAGGCAAAGAGGAAGAGGGTCTGAGGTTTCCAGGCTGATAGAAAAGAGAAGGCCTGAAAGGATATGAGGACCTGAAAATATAGTAGAAGACTGTTTACCTTGAATGTCTAGGAATTGACCTGTTGTTTCAAATTAATGTTACTTTCAGCATTTAGATATCTTAACACTAGGAAAGCATAATGATTTTTTGAAAGTACATTTTTATATATAACATATAGCTATGTAGTTATAATTCAATGCTTTAAAATAGTTGTTACCCACCAAAACATAGAAGTGAAATGAGAATCACCACAGTGGAGGTGTCACTGTGACTGCTTATTCCCACCTGCATGAAAACTGGGAATGCTGGGCATCCTGGATAGCTATCAGCCTGATGGCTCACTTAATCACCATGCCTCAGGCACTAGAACAAAAACCATACTTCGTTTATCACAAAAGAGCATTAAAAAAGGATGATAATTACAAAGCATATCTAAAACTTGTGAAAATAATTCCATTATGTGAATGATTCTGGGGTTTCCAGATCCTTCAGTATAGTTTTATAAGGGCAGAGTGACTAGTCAGGCAGGAAGTGGCTGTAGCTGAGGCAGGGGAGGGACACTGTGACCAGTTACAAATGGCCTTAAATATCAGACAAAGAAGTTTATTTTGAGAAGGGCAGTAGTGAATGACTAAAGGACTTAAGCAGGGGGATGAAATGATAAGATTTGTACTTGAAAAAGCTAGTTTTCTTGAGCTGCAGGGTGAAGAGGGCTGGTAGCAGGGATCAGGAGACAAGACTGGAAGCAAGGAAGCCAGTTAGGAGGCCACTGCGTTAATCTTGGCAACGGATGACAGTGACCTGAGTTAAGGAAAGGGCGGTGGAGATGGAGAGGTTAATATATTTAATTAACAGGCATTAGATAACTGATTTGATGAAGGGAATGTGGGAGAGGGAAGAGTTAAAACCCATATTCCTAGCTTGTGTAACTGAATCAAGAGAATTACAGTGACATTAACTGTCACCTGAGGGAGAAAAGGGTTCCACAGAAGCACGGTAAGTCCATCTGGGGACACACAGAATTAAAACTAAAACCAACTGATTCTATCCGGTGGGAAATCATACACACAGATGTCTAGAACTCAGGAGAGCATTCTGGATGGAGAGTCAGATGACAACTGAAATGATGGGAATGGACAAAATCATGCAGGGAGAGTATGTGAAGTGAGATGGGAACAGGGCCTCAGCTAAAACTCTGGGTTCTGTCAACTTCAAGGAACAAGCACAAAGGAAACCTGAAAAGGAGAAGCAGGAGAAAAACAAAGAGTGAGCTGGCACGGAAGCCAAAAAGAGAAAATATTTCAAGGAAAAGAATAGTCAACACTGACTTAATAGAGTTGGGACATCCAAAAAGATAAAGACTAAAAATGCCTACTGGATTTATCAACAAGAACTTGTTAGTGACCCTGGCAGAAACAGCTCTAGTAGACAGAGCAAGTCACTCCACCTCCCATAGGCTGTTCCCAATCCTTCCTAACCAATACTGATCTTGCCAGTGCCTGAATGCCTCTGCCTCCCAATAGTCCATGTGATTCACATATGGCCTTTTATACTGTTATTCAAATATTTCACACAGGTTGATCATGTCTTCCCATACCATTTACTTAGTATGAAAACAATTATGGTATATAATTATTTTGTTTTCTGGACTGCAGTGTTAACTGAAAAGTGTGGCTCATGGACTAATGTCAGTCCTCAAAAGTATTTTGTTACCAATCCATGATAAGGTAAGTACAAAAATCCAAAGTAAGCTTCTAGACACTTTTATAACAATTTAATGGCATAATTTTGTCTGCTGAATTTAATAAAAATAGCCTTATATTTTTGTATGTTTATAAAATTCCATTTTTCTAATGATTCACTTTCATCGTATTTTACAAAGGGGGAAGAAAGGTCCTCAACTACAGTTTGGGAAACATTGCCCTTTATGAAAGATCTCTTAACTGAATTTTATGAGAATGAATGAGTGAATGAATGACCTATAACGAAAAGAAACAAATAGAAATAAATGGAACCTGAGAGGTGGTAGGATTTTTTTTGTTGTTGTTTATTTGTGTTTTTTTTGGAGTGTGTGTGTGGTATCAGGGATTGAACCAGGGGCATTCTACCTCCAAGTTACACCCCCAGCTCTATTTTATTTTTATTTTGAAACAGGGTCTTGCTAGGTTGATGAGAGTACTTGCAGAAGCTGTCCTCGAACCTATAATCCTCCTATTTCAGCCTCCCAAGTACTGGGATTACGGGTGTGTGCTGCTGCGCCCAGCTGGGGTGGGATTTTTTTTTTTTTTTTTTAGCAGTCCTGGGGATTGTACCCAGGGGCATTCTACCTCCAAGCTACCCCCCTACTGCTATTTTATATTCTTTATATTGAAACAGGGTCTAAGTTGCAGAGAGCCTCACTAAGTGGCTGAGGCTGGCCTCGAACCTGTGATCTTCCTGTCTCAGTCTCCCAAGTACTGGGATTACAAGCATGAGCCACCATGCCTGGCTAGGGTGGGATTTTTGAATGTGGCCATCATCTAAAACTAGTGTAACTGGAAGTTATTCAGGAGGCTGATGCAATAGGATTCCAATTTCGAGGCCAGCCTTGGCAACTAGTGAGATGGTGTCTCAAAACAAAATTAAACAAACAAACAAACAAACAAAGGTATAAGGATGCAGCTCAGTGGTAGAGCACTTGCCTCGTATGTACAAGGCCTTGAGTTCAATCCCCAGTAAAATACACACACACACAGTGTGATTGAGAGACATCAACTGACTAGAGCCAAATAATCAATTGACCAAGGTTATATAAAAATTTGAGGGTGCTGATCAAAGGAGAAAGGGTTGGTGAGATGGTACTTTAGGAAACCTGTCAAAGAAACAATTAATTACAAAGAGCACAATTTGATTCAACTGCCTTCTGTCAGGGGAAATTTCTCTGTAAGAAGGCTCCGAGTTAGGCTTCTGATACCTGCCTCAACGCTACAGGAGTTTTGCTGTATTTAACTAGGGTGCCTGTAAGTGGTCCACTGAGGTAGAGTCTCTTTAGGACCAGGGTTCTGGGTAGAAGTGATCTGGTGAAGTTAGAAAGTCAGTTAAAAATAAACATAGAGCCAGGTGTGGTGGCGCACGCTTGTAATCCCAGTACTTGGAAGGCTGAGACAGGAAGATCACAGGTTCAAAGCCAGCCTCAGCCACTTAGTGAGGCCCTCTGCAACTTAGTGAGACCCTGTTTCAAAATAAGGAATATTAAAAAAAAAAAAAATAGGGCTGAAGGTATAGCTCAGAGGTAGAATGACCCTGGGTTCTATCCCCAGTACCACTAAAATCAAACAAACAAACAAAAAACCCAAAACAAAAATAAATATTGGAGAAGTCTACTAGCCTGAAAAAAATGGGAATACACTGAGCATCAAAAGAAGGCATCACTTCCCTCGACATTATGTATGTGAGAATATCAATGTCAGATTTATCCCATATGGGGAAGGGGGAGTGAGGAGGGAGCCGGGAAGGCCACCAAGTGCTGTGTGCATGTATGTCACTATTATGATGTGAGACTAAAATAAAAGTGTAAAAAAAAAAAAGTTTGGAGGAAGAGACAGTTCAGACTCTTAGGTTGGTACAGGTTTCCCCACCTTAGGCCCATGACCTCCTTATCAAAAGCTTCTGAGACCGTCGACTGGGCTCTGTGCTGCTACTCACTGGTGTCATGGTGACAAGTGGAGAGGGTCCCCGTGGGCGCTTCAGCAGCTGCTGGGCATGCAGTTGGATGTTGGCTCCTCCATCTGATGCCCTCCGGCCAAGGGGGCCCATTCCATTCAGCAGCTGTAGAGTGGGTGGCTGTAACAGAGACTGCTCCTGCCAAGGGGAGAATGGGCAGGATAGATTAGTGAGATGGGGATTAAAAAAAGGGAGGAAACAGCAGTTCTTTAATATACAAAAATAAGTTCTTTGATCATAATGTAGACTAGAGAAATCTTCCCTTTCATCCAAGCTGCTTTACAGGGAAAAGTATCTTCCTTTACAAAGAAACTCTCAAATCCTAGGGAAGGTCCCTCAAGTCTCTCAAAGGAAGTTCAAGTTTGTTTATCCTGGGGCAAGCCTTCTTCCATATTCAGATACCTTGTACTCAAGCTGTCCAGTTGGCTGCAAGTTTTGCATGGGCAATAGGTTGTGCATGAAGTTCATGTTAGGGGCCACCTGCAGGAACGGAGCCTGTGGGTTGACTCCAGGGAACCCAGGAAGGAGCTTCTGTAGATCTTCCATTACTTCCGTACTAATGGAAAAGAGAAAGAAAGAAGTGTGGTTAATATTCTTACTCAGAAGTGCTTCAGGCCCCAAACTGATGGCATTGCTAGGTTCTGAACAGTTTTACTTTTTCCACTTTACTACTAAATTTATATTTCTCTCCAAGATTCCAAGCAAAGCAGAAGCTTACTGCCATTTGACTGTCATTTTACTACTTGGGATTAGGGATCACTATTCTTCAGTGGCCACTCATGTACAACCAACAACTCTGAGCCAAAAAGAAATACTGGCATGAGTCCAGTTCAGGTTTTCAAAGCTTGGTTTTCAAATAGCAAGTTTCTGAAGAATACAGGTCATTGCTAAGACAATAGCTGCCTAAAGTAGCAACTGATTCATCAAGGAAAGAATGCAATTACTCTTGTCAGTGCTGACAGGACAGATAAGTACTGGATGTACAGGGCTGTCATGCTACAACAGTAGGTTTTACAGCAGACTTTAAAATAAGAGATCTTTCCACTCACGGTGACCCCGGACTCCACCCCTTTGCAGCTGACACATTCTGTGAAACCAGAATGTTCCCCCTATTGCCTGTCTGATTGTAGGCCGAGAACAAGAAACATAGAGCAAGCAAATCAGCAGGGATATTTATATAAGAAAGCCAGCTCTGCCCCTAGTTGAACTCTCAGGAGAACTCTTGCCACAACCTTCCCTTCCCAACTCAGTGAAGAAAATATTCAGAGAAGAGGTAGGCTGTATTTAATGCTGAGAGTCTTTAACTGTACAACAAAAATGGAGCAAGCTGGCCTTCAGTCATTTCCCCCAGGGTGAGGGCATCAGGGAACATTGTCAAAGACAGCTTTGGGGAAATGCTTTGGGAAACTGGTGTGGTTCTAAATTCTTGTTCACTTAGGTTTTAATTGTCCAGTTACATAAATTACATCATATCAATTGTCTTCTCTTCCTAGATGACTCTTGCATTCAAACATGTGGCAAACATATCTTAAAGTTGTCAAACTTAGACAAATTTTAAGGGGTGCTTCTGTGTAACTTAGACATGAAGAGTTCAGTCTTTGTAGGCATCAAACTCCTCACCCAAGTATTATGATTAATGGGCATGATGGCTGCTAATAGCCCACCACTTTGATTTTTTTGGTACTGGGGATTGAACCCAGGGGCATTCTACCTCTAGGCTATACCCACAGGCCTATTTTATTTTTATTTTGAAACACAGTCTCACTAGGTTGATGAGGGTTTCACTACTTGCTGAGGCTGTCTTCGAACCTGTGATCCTCCTGTCTCAGCCTCCAAAGTACTGGGATTACAAGTGTGCACCACCACACCTGGCCACTGTGAAATTTTAAGTCAAATCAATTCTGATCTACTAGGGCACATGATGGGTTAAAACTTCTCTTGGCCACGTATTTAGATCTCATTTGGAGGACATCATGAAGTAGGATTAAGTGTGCTATGAAAGTCAGGTGGGAATTCTTTGCCTTGGCGTGGGACAGGTCTATGGTCCAGGTACTCACCGTGGGTCAGCTACACCTACTGTGTGCCTCCTCATTGACAAATAGCGGACCAATGCCTCAGGGGAAGGCTCTTCACCCTCATCACTGTCCAAGTTCACTGTCCCATCAGGCTGAGATTAGAGAGAAACACAATCAGTGAGAAATAAGTATTTAGAAAGAAGAAGGAAGTAAAGGAAGGGTGGCTATGGGAGCTGACAACTATCAGAGGTTGCTACTTGCCTCCACAATTTGGTTCTCTGGGTTGATGAGCTGCACCTGGGGAACGCTGATGTTCATAGCGGTGCCTGCCTGCTCCGCCTGGAAAGCAGTACATACACATACACATACCTTAAACACTAAGGGAAATAACCATAGGTTTTCAAAGTAGTGTTGATTGTTAGTCTTTGGTTCCTCTGCCCTTAGAAGGCACAACAAGGAAACATTCTTTAGAAAGGACAGTGTCTCCCAATGATTTGTTATTTCTTTAAAAAAAAAAAAAAGAAAGAAAGAAGAAAGCAATGACTGTTACCATTGTCCTCTCTGTCAAAGAAAGGTTTAGATCTTGATTGGCCTCTGACAGAGGTATGGAAGAACAGGAAGCTCTCTTGACTCGGGGTTGGTGAGCAACAGCTAACCCTTACCCCCTGGTGTTACTTGTCCTGAACTAGGTCACGGGAGATATTGCCCACCTGGATATTGACTGGTGCTTGAAATGCCATGGCTCGGGGCATGCTAGGAAGTGCTCCGAGACGCAGGGTTTTATGTCTCTTATGTCGATCACACAGCAGGCTGTAGATTGCACTATAGTGATCATAGGCATCTGATCTTAATGACTACCAAGAGAGAAGGGGAAAAAGTAAAAAACCCTGATGAAATGGCATGTCAATGACCAAACCCTTCCAATAATAACAGAAGAAGAGCAAAGCACCTTCTTTCCTTCCTACCCAGGCCCAGGAGGGGCAGAGAAAGAGGAAAAAAGAGAAGAGAAAAAGAGCCCCAAGTTCTCAGGAAGGAAGAAAAACAGAAGAAGCAGGATAGAGGCAAGACTGCTACATCTCACTTTGTTCTCCACTCTTTCCAAGATACCTGTAGTGTTCGTTCTTTGTCTAGTCCCATGTCCTCCATGGCCAAGAGGACATCTTCATTCAGGGGGTCCATCTGTCTTTCTTCCTTTAGTTGCTGACATTCAGCTATTAGCTGTAACATGAAAAGAGTCAAGCTGTCAAATCCTCAATTAACCACCTCAATCTAGCACATCATAAACCAGTCAAGCCATTCCATACCCCCTAGCTGAGGAATTTTTGGCCTCAGACAAGTCTAAGACAGCTCTGGTGATTGGCTGAGAGTAGATAAAAGCCTCATTACCTGAGCTCCTTGGGGGTACATGAGATGGTCATAATGGTTTACATAAAGGCGCACTACAGAAGACATTGAACTGAGTACACTAAGACAAGAGAAAGGATACATCTGTATGGTGGGTAAGCTGCAGAATTTTGGGCTGTACTATCTCAAAAGCCAAAAACAAACTGCAATTTGGGGACAAATGGTAGAGAACTAGTATCACCATTCTTCAACAATTGAGCTGGTTTCTACAGTCCTTCTTACTTGCATCACCTGCTCCTTTAGTATTTCACAACAGTTTGGACCCAGTGTCCATCTTTTCAGGTCATGGCCAAATTACAATCACATGCAAAAGAGACTGTAGTAGCATTGCCAGGCGATCTCTGAAGCAAGAGGTGGTCAGCTCACCCTGTCAAAGTTGGGATCGGCATCCCCTATCTTCATCCACTTGTGCCTGCAGATCTGTTCCATTGAGAGGCGCTTATTTGGGTCTAACACCAGCATGTGGCGGATCAAGTGCTCGCATTCTGCAACAGACAAATGGCCTGCCTTCAGTCTCTAGGGAAGGGAGGCACCAGTGGGGCCAAGGAACTAGTACAAAGTCCAGCAGGCAGATTCTCAAGCTCCTTGTGTCTAATTTGTTTCTTTTTCCTTGATCCTTACCTATCTCATTGCTTACTCAAGAAGGGGCTGGCATATAGCAGTGGAGGAAAGAGAAATCCAAAGATAGCAGTCTGGTTAATGCTTTCACTAAAAGTCTGATCAGAAAAATATGGGGATAATCCATAAATTTCATCCATTTATATTACATATGACTCCATTTAATACAATTAATGGAGAGTAGAATATCTTCTAAAGAGATTCAGTATCTTACAGTTCTCAAAATATTTAGTTCTATCCTTCCATATGTATTTTATTTTGTGCATATTAATAATTTTGGCTTAGGTATGTAATAAGTCCCTTTGCACAGGGAATTTGAAATTTCTGCTGGCACAAAACATATAAGGAGAGAGGAACAGGTACTGGCTACCTCTTTACCACAGGCTTGGATTCAGTTAGCCTTATGTAGAATTTTCTCAATGTTATTTAAACACAGGTCTAAATAACACTGGGCTGTGAGCTACAGAAATTCAGATCAACAGATATCTTTCTCTGGGAACTCACATTCCAGGTTATACTGCACAAAGAATGGATTAAAACCAAGAAACCTATATTCTAGTTTCAAATTTATCCTCTATTTCTCAGTTTTTTCATTTGCCAATTGAAGGTACTGAGCATCATGTGGGAGTAGTAGTGGTGGTAATTGTGACGAAGGTGGTGGGCGATGCTAATACAGCAGTGTTAACACATTCTTCCGAGCACTTTACAATGATTATTTTGTCATTAAGTCCTACAGCAATCCTAAAAGGAATGTATTATCACCATTCCCATTTTAGAAATGGTAAAAATTAGACACAGGGAAGTTAAGAAACTTGTCCACACTTATATGGTTATCAAGTCAGATCTTAAGCCAAACAGTTTGATTTGCCACCCAGCGCTCTTACCCACAACACTATGCTGCCTCTACTGCAGAGCTCATGGGGATCCACCAAATCCCTAAGCCATCGATTCAACACCTTCATCCAAGCCTCCATCACTACCTGCATAGATGACTACAAAAGTCTAACTGGCCTTTCTGCTTTCATCCATGGAAGCAAAAGGGATTTTACTAAAGAACAAATCTGGGCCTATCAACATATAATTCCACAATCTCTTCCCATAATCCTCAGAATGAAAACCAAAGTTCTGGCCTGCCAGGTTCCTGCCAGGTTCCTGCCAGTCTTTGTACATACTCAATACCACCTCCTGGCCTCTATGTGTGCTCTTTCCTTTAGGTGGAACAGTTACTCCTCAGATTGTCTCATGACTGGCTCTTTGTCATCCAGGTAAGAGCTAAAATGTCACTGCTTCAGAAGGCTTGTCCCTGACCACCTAAAGCAGGACTGTAATCACTATTTTGTCACACAAATTTTCTTCACATGAATGAGTCCTCTGTGAAGTCATTTTCTTTATAGATTTACTTGTTCATTGTCTAACTTTTCAACCAGAATATAAAGCCTATGTCTTTTTTACTGCTATACCCAATGCCAAAAATGGTTATTATATTTAATAGAAGTTGAATAAATACCTACAGAATATGTGAATTAATATTGATTGAATACTAACTCAAATAAGACTGTACTTGTGGAAATGTTTTTTATTTCATTTAACTTTTTAAACAATCCTACATTAGAAACTATTATTAACTCTCTCTATAAATGAAGAAAAATATGATTTTGAAAAGTTAATATACTCAATATCACAAAGTAGCAACAAGGCTAGGACTTCAAAGCTGTGCTCTTGACTACCATGTTCTACATCTTCAGCTGGATATCAATTCTGTTTCATCTATTTTTCCAGGGTAAACCCAATTCTGCAATTTTTACAGCATTTGGCGTGGTGACACATGCCTGTAATCCTAGTTTTGGGGAGGCTGAGATGAGAGGATTGCAGGTTTGAAAGTAGCCTCAGCAATCTAGCAAGACCTTATTTAAAAATAAAAAGTAAGCCGGGCATGGTGGCGCACGCTGGTAATCCCAGCATTCGGGAGGCTGAGACCGGAGGATCCGGGTTCGCGGCCAGCCTCAGCTACCTAGTGAGGCACTCCGCAACTTAGTGAGACCCCGTTTCAAAATAAAAAATAAAAAATAGGGCTGGGGGTATAGCTCGGAGGTAGAATGCCCCTGAGTTCAATCCCCAGTACAGCAATAAATAAATAAATAAATAAATAAATAAAAATAAAAAGTAAAATACGGCTGGGGGTGTTGCTCAGAGGTAGAATGTCCCTGGGTTCAATCCCTAGCACCACACACACACACACACACACACACACACACACACACACACACTCTCTCTCTCTCTCTATATATATATATAAATAAATAAATAAATAAAAATAAAAAAGGAGAGATAGAAAATACAACAAAGTCCAAAATGATTTTATATATGGTTAAAAGTATATCTAAATGAATGCAGTGTAGATCTGAAAGAATATGGTTTCTATATCCCTATATAATACAGTAATCACTATAATGTTAAGCTTTACTGAAGTGATGTTTCTAAATACCACAACTGTAGCATCATTGACATACATGTTTATAGTCTTCAATTACTTGAGAGAAAAAAATGTTCGTACTTCAGAACATTGCTAATCTGTGTAGGGAGAAACTAACTAGGCCTTGCTTTGAAAGTTGTGAAGTGTTGTCAAGTCCTCTAGGTGGCACTCATCTGTCTTCCTTTGGTCTCCACACACAGTGGAGACTTCCAAGGCCAAATGATATTCAGTTCAGGCTTGTAGTAAAATAGGGTTCCCCCACCCCCAACACTAAGGCAATTTTCTTATAAACAATAACAAAACAATATTGCCACAACAAGTCCTAATTTTAAAATGTATCTAGTTCAATTTGAGGACCATAAAATTGCTATTTAGTCACCTTTAACCATTACTTGGCTTTAGATACATTGAAAAAATTACTAGAAAAATTTACAAAAGAAATTATACCCAAAAACTGGCAGATAATTTTTGGCTGTTCCAAGGGCCAATGAGGTGTGCCACAGGTTCTCTGGATGCCCACAGGTACCAAATTAAGAATGTCTGGTTCCAGTGTTAATGCCTCAAGAACAAGAGCTTCTATCTTGTCTGTCCTACAGAATATTCAACTTGCAAAGTAATAAAAATCTAACACTTTTCATCTGTTGCACAGATGGTAAAATATTAGAAAATTCAGAATGTTAAGAGTAGTATCATCAATTTATACTTCCTTCATGTCACATAACTCATGAAATTAAATTCAAATGAGATTTGAATATACCATTCTACATAAAATATAGAAAGAGGGTAAAAATAAAGGGAATAAGTGCTTTTGAAACTAATAACACAATCAATCAGAGGGCAGTCAATTTAAAAGAGTGGAAAGAAGATGGGGGCCTCAGATTAAAGGGTACAAAACATCAACTTTTCCAGATGCCAATAAGCACTCTATTTAATGTCTAAAATGATCCCATCACTTGTTCTCTTCCAAAGGGGAAAGCCTTTGATGCTGAATGAAACTGAAACACTCTGGGTAATGCAGGAACATGTTGCTCTGTGTGTGCGCGTGCGTGTGCAGGCGCATGCACCAGAGAAGCAGCTTTCCTTCCGAAGCTGCTTTCATCTGCTCTGTGTGAGATGCCAAGTAGTCTCCGCAGTGAAAATCACTGTGGGCCCATGAGACTTGATATGCAAAAGAATGTTAACTAGAGGATGTGCAGAGTGGGCTCCACTGTGCTGACAGGTATTTGAATGACTTGGAGCACAGCAAGCTTCTGTATGGGCAGGGTCCTAAAATGTGAATGAAGGCTGTCAGTGTGACTCTATCTAAGAAGGCAACATTTTTTCTTTTTTGTCTTTGATAAGAACTTTCTCAAAGAGATTGAAAGTATTTGGCTTGAAGGGAGGAAAAAAAAAAAACAACAACTTCAAATTCACTAAAGATCATTTCATAGAAGTTCTGCCTCCAGTTTTCAGAGTGGAAGAGACTTAAAAATTTCCAGACTAAAGCCACCAGAAGACAAGGTGAAGGCAGAGAAGCTGATTTGTCCTGGAGAAGAGAAGCCATGGACAGGAAGGGCATTCCGGGTGAACTTCAAATATCTAAAGGGGGCTGGGCATGGTGTCATAGGCCTATAAAACTAGTATCTGGGAAGCTGACACAGGAGGATCACAGGTTTGAGGCCAGCTTCAGCAAACAGTGAGACACTAAGTAACTTAGCAGGACCCTGTTTCAAAATAAAAAGTAAAAAGGGCTACAGGATTTGATTGGAGGTAAAATGCCCCTGGTTTCAATCCCCAGTACAAAAACCAAAACCAAACCAAACCAAACCAACCAACCAACCAACCCCCTCCCCCCAACAACCAATAGACAACTGAGGTATATTTTACAAAGAAGACAAGAAAGTAGATTTGTACTGTACTGTCCAAGGGCCTGAATTGGGAAGTTATAAATTCAATGTAGGAAAAATCTTTCTAATTATCAGAGCTGATTTGATGAGAGTCCTAAAGATCTGAGGAGGGGTTGCTTAGGGAAGTGAGAGGGGGCAGTCCAACAGACAAAGCCACATGTATAGTAGAGCTAACTGTACTCATTTTATAGATTAGTGTTCTCAGTAATAATTCACTTGAAAAAGTAAGTCCAGAAACAATTGGACAGGTTGAACTCCTTGGTTCTCCCAGCCCTGGCCAATTCCCAAGCCATGTGGCTGTGACCAGGGAGTTAATTTACCCTGTGAAGCAGTAAGCTTTTTGTCAGTGGAGACTGGCATTTGAGATGCCATTACAAGAGCTCCTAGTCTTAGGTAGGAGGAAGATCAGGAGTCCTTTAAGGATGACGACTGTGTCTCACAGAACTGTGTATCCCCAGTGCTTACCAAGATACCCATCATGGAAGTGGTCCTCAAAATATGGCAGTTGAAAGAAACTAGATGACTGTTAAAATCTTTTCTTACAGTCCACAACAGAATAGGTATTCTTCATGCTTCAAGCTAGAATAACCAGAAAACCACTACTTCATTCAAGATTTAGATGTGGCATCATAACAGGGTCAAAAATATGGACTGCATAATTTCCAATGCTTTCCCCTTGAAGCTCTTTGTCTCACACAGTGGGTAGATTACTCATTGATAGTTTCTGAAGCTATATATACAGAATAACCTGTAAATCAGATTTGCAGATTATCTTCTGAGAAGATATCTGCACACAGGCATAGCTTTAGCATTGAGGCAATGGTATAATAAATCAAAACAATTTTTGGCAGGTAAGTCTCCAGAAACTCTGTAGGTTTGACTTAAAGCATCAGTGTCCCTTTAATAGGTTGAGAGAGTAAGAGTGAGAGAAAGACACAGAGAAAACAGTATATACAGAGAAAGAGAATAAAAGATTAATAAAACAATTATTGAAAAATATCATTTAATAATAATTACTAATGTTTATGGAGTACTTATATGATAAGGTGCTAAACTCTTCAAGTTAATTTAATTTAAGCACTTAATTCACATACCAACACCCATTACTATTATTTCCATTTTATCAATAAAAAATTAAATATCAGAGAAAAATCTTGACTAGATAAGAGGAGGTAAGCCAGAATATAAATTCTGGTCAGTCTTACTCCAAAGAGTTCTTAACTCAAATGGTACTAAAATTAATTATTGATGTTTTAGGTAGTATATGTTTATAAAACCAATTCAAAACAGTTTAATCCCCTTCTCTGATAGAGCAAATGCCAAGTAATCTCCACAGGTTTCATCATGATGGTCACCTACATGCTAAGTTAGTATCAAATGCTAGATAAATCCATGGTGGGAAAGCTATGAACTAGTTGAACAACAGCTTTACATGGGGAATGACAAGTAGAATGGAAGGAGAAGGGAGGACATAAGAACACCCTAAGGGGAGGGTCGTCCTACAAATGATTCCACCGTTGAGGATGAAACACACTGTGGAAGAGCAAACTTCGTTCACATGCTCTGGCTCTCGCAAGGTGATGAAGACTGTGATGGGGCCATGCAATCACAAAAGGGACAGGCAGAACTTTAGAGAGCTAGATTATCAGCATCTTCAGGCTGATCCTATGGAGTAGGAAAACCACTGCCTCTCAAACCCTTCATGTGATGGCAAAGCTTTAAGTTAAACCTACAGAGTTTCTGTAGCAGAGTTTCTCAGTGGCAGAGGAGCAGTCTGAAAGAAATTGAGTCATAGATTTTTCTTTTTGGCCACATGGATCTACTTTGAGGTGGTGCAAACAGAGGACATCTGTGTGCCAGAGGCATGGGAAGAATGCAAGGAAGAAACAATTGCCCAGGAAATTCATGCTTCCTATAGGTGTTTGAAAGAACGTGTATGGTTTAGTTTCTCATATGCCCTTTCCACTCAATACTAGGTGTGTTCAAAGGCAATTCCAAAGCATCAGCCCAAGAGTTTTTATTTTTGATAAATTTAGTACCCTTCTTAGTAATGTTTGCTTCTTAGAAATGAATTGCATCTAGAGGAATTAAAATTTCAAAGAGGGGTCTATTTTTCTAAATTTCAAAACCCAAAAAGGAAACAAAAATTGACTATTAGATCTGTAAAACATCTGTTTCCATGGAAAATGAGTTAACTTTGTAAAATTTGTTTAAAAAGATAAATGATATTAAAGTCTTCACCATTTCAGAACAAGGATACTATGCAATATTCTGCTTGCTTCTACTGTCCATTCACTTTGCCCAGCTCAGGAATGGGTATGGGGGAGAAATGATACCATTACAGAAGACAAATGGAACACGACTGATGAATGGAGCCACATGGTCTTGGTAAGAGTCTATCCTCTTACTTCATATGTTCTGAACTTACAAATGGTTGCAACTCAGAGCTCCTTTGTAATGCTTTCTATCTTTTTCAAAAAGAAAACCACACATAAAATATATTTTTCTTGATTAAAGGAAAATAGTCTATTGTAATATCTTGATCCTTTCATAGTCATGTCTAGAATAGTGTGACCATATTGCAATGTCAGGATTCCTACAGAAATATTTAAAAGTAAATCAATAAAAAACCTTAAGAGTGTGTGTGTTCTTTTTTTTTGCCACAATATCTTCTTTTGGTAAGAAGCTGGCCAGAGTTAGAAATCCTTATTTTGTTTGTGGACTGAGCACTAGAAATAACATTTTATTAATATGTCCAAGGAAACTATCTTTGTCAACTGCTAGTTCAAGTTTAAACCTATTTTACATAGTCACTATTTTAAAGTCTAAACAAAGTTGACAAATGGTCTTCAAATGAGACATGTATATCACAAATAATATATACTGAATTTGCCAATTTACAAATGTATTCAGGTTACATAAATGTTAAATGTAATAATAAAAATACAGGGATTTTTTTGTCATTGCAATGAAATTTTCTTACATTGGATATTCCTAAAACAATGTTATAAAAACAAGTCACAGATTTTTAAAAACAAGAGTGTTACAAAAATTTGAATACTTTTATAAATTAAGTTTTGGTACACTATTGCTACAACAGAAATACACAAACATTTCTAAATCCAAAGTTAAAGGGTTGGTTATTTAAAGTAATAATTAATGCCCCAGTTTTACACGGCCAAATAAAACACACAGTCTTGGAATTAACTGTAATAGAACCTAATCTAAAACAGCATTTGTCATACTAAAATTCAAATAATAAAAAAAGCACCGAGATTAGCTTCTCTAACACAATGGCGTTGAGTAAAAAACTTGTTTTAAAACCATTTGCTGAGCTGGGTGTGGTGGTGCACGCTTGTAATCCCAGTACTTGGGAGGCTGAGACCAGAGGATTTAGGTTTGCGGCCAGCCTCAGCTACTTAAGTAGCTCCACAACTTAGTGAGACCCTGTTTCAAAATGAAGAATATAAAAATAAGACTGGGGGTGTGGCTCAGAGGTAGAATGCCCCTGGGTTCAATTCCCAGTACTGCAAAAAAAAAAAAAAAAAAAAAAAAAAGTGGGAGAGTGGGAGTTCCATACAACTGGAACACACTGGAAAAATTCCTAAAAGGATATTCCAACAGTAAGAATGAGATATCAGGCAAGAAAATGCAGAATTCTTGATCTTTATTTAAGCCAAGGACCTTTTCACTCTTCTTTTTTAAAATTTGTTAAGCACTTATTAATGAACAACTGTAATTATTAATCATACCAGTAAGAGTAGTATTTAGGCTGCATGGGAGAGTTTTTGAGTTACATATAAATCTCATAACACTGATTTCTGTACATGTCATCAGAATATCCTGGAGCAGAACTAAAGTTCCTTATAATTCTAAATCCTATTAGATACTTTCAGTGACTGAATATACATGCCACAGGAAGATAGCTTAGAAGAATTTAGTAAACAGAGATGCGGCTAATAAGAAACGCTTCTATCAGAAATCAATAAACTGAAGTCGAGAGGTTTCTTTCAACCTGAGATAAGACTGCGGAGAAAACAAGTGCTTGACCTATATATCTCTATTTATTAGAAAAATAGAACTGATTTCTGGAAATTTCTCCCTTCCCTTTCTTCTTGGGGTGGGGTGGGGGGTTGGGGATTAAGCTCTGGGCCTTGTGCATGTTAGGCAAGCACTCTGCCACTGAGCTACACTTACATCCTCAATTTCCTTATTGTCAATCAGTTTGTTTTAAGGTGGTTCTGACACTGCCAGAATTAAGATTCAGAAATTAGGAGATCCTGCTTAAAGGCTGAAGATGCTCACATTCAGCTCTAGCCCCAACCTAGTCTGAAAAGACCATGGCTTACTATACTACACTGCTAGAGGCTGTCCATTATTTAGTCTGCATTTACAAAGATTTGTTACTTATACAGTCACAGCATCATTCAAATGTTTTTCTGAGTTCTAATATCAATCATTATAGTAGAACAAAATTCTGGCTCAGTTTTACTCTGGGATCCAACACCCAGTACCTGATATTAATTAACTCTTTCTTTGAGAAATTATCCAGATGTAGACAGAGAAATATATCAATTGCAGCACTCTCTGATACTTAGAATAACTTGCCAGATATGTATTTATTGAGAACTAAAATATAATCAAAGGTGGTCAGATGATCTGTGAAGTCAGACTTCCAGGGATCAAATCTCAGCTCTTCTATTTCTAGACCTATGGCCCTGGGTATGTTACTAAACCTTACTCTGCTTCAATTTTCTTATAGATCAAATAATCTATCATATAGGCTACATCATAGTGGGTGTTATAAGCATTAAATAGTTAATGTAACAGTGGCTAATACATAGAAAGTGTTAAATAAATGTTAGATACTATCCAAACCTCTGAGGTCCTTCCACTTAGAACTTTCTTTCTCTAGTTTTTTATATAGGGTTGCCATAAGCCAAAAGACAGTTTGCTTGAAAGGGCTAATAATAAGATAGTATGAATACTTATTCCTGGCTTTCTACAATGGTAGGTAAAATCACACGGATGGACAGAGGAGGCCTGTTTTATTCTGATGTAGTTCTAGCCTCTTTTCTGACATCACCTGTGTTTTCTGTGTTCCCTGACACAGAAGCACTATGGTTTTCTTCCTAGTGGTGGAGCAGACCTCAAAAGCTATGAAAGAACTGCTATGAGGACTCAGAGCCCCTTAGTGTATGGAGAATGGTGAATGAGCTATTTTACTCCTCTGTCCCATTCTCTTTAACAGAGTGCCTGCAGCCAGGAGAGATGCTCTGTGGTTCTTGATGAGTAAGCCCATCAGGGCAGAGTTGTTTGCCTGTAAGTGAAAGCTTTTTGGCAGGAGCTGCAGGGTACATTCTCCATCAGAACCATTATGTAAGCCTGGGTCTTACATTCCCAGTGATAAAATGCTTATGCAGTATTACAACTAATTAAGTCACAATGAAGTCTAATCAATAAGGACTCAAAAATATTGTTCCCAAGAGATTTCTATGCACTTGCCATCAGTGCAGTTTTTTCACTGTAAATTAATTTTCTTTCAGTTAAATAAATGATCTTACTTTGTTTGCTAGCAGGTGGTATAACGGGGGAATAAGGCAAACCAGGCTCTAAGAAGTAGGTATCCCAGGACTTTAAAAAAATATATTGTTACTGAATGAATTTGGTACTGACATATTCAAGTTACCCGGCTTCCACTGGTAGAAGGGGGAGTTAGAAAAGGCATCTGCTGACACATGTGGCCATGCACATGCATCTCATCTTCTGTAACAGCTCAGGAAAACAGCAAGTTCCATCCTCTAATTCAGGGTAGGATTGTACCTAAAGGATGTTCTCTGGGATGCTCTGAGAAGTTTAACCCCAAATATTGTTCTGGACCAAAGTTATTTTACCTGAGACACAGAAAGGCAACTCTACAGAAGATCAAAACACCTCTTTAAAACTGGAAGTCACTTGACCAGGTCATCTACATAATAACTCCAATAACAAAAGCACACAGAACCAGTTGGTTTGGTGATTACATAACAGACCATCAGTGAGTTACCTATCACTTTAATGATGTAAGATAAGAATCTAATGTGAATTATCAGCATTACCACTACTATTTCAAAATTAGAGCCTTAATATGCCTAATTTTTTTTTTTTTTTTTTTTTTTTTTTTTTTTTTTTTTTTTGCGGTACTGGGGATTGAACTCAGGGGCATTCTACCTCTGAGCTACACCCCGAGCCCTATTTTTTATTCTTCATTTTGAAACTGAGTCTCACTAAGTTGTGGAGTGCCTCACTAGGTAGCTGAGGCTGGCCGAGAACCCGGATCCTCCAGTCTCAGCCTCCCGAATGCTGGGATTACAAGCGTGCGCCACCACGCCCGGCTCCCTAACTTAATTTTTATGGACAATAAATCTGAACTTTTGGTGAATCTCTATGATGGGAAATTCATCATGAACCTCACTTGAAAATAAATTTCTTGAAAACCAAAAAAAAGCCGGGTGTGGTGGTGCACGCTTGTAATCCCAGCATTTGGGAGGCTGAGACCGGAGGATCCGGGTTCATGGCCAGCCTCAGCTACTTAGTGAGGCACTCCGCAACTTAGTGAGACTCGGTTTCAAAATAAAGAATAAAAAATAGGGCTCGGGGTATGGCTCGGAGGTAGAATGCCCCTGAGTTCAATTCCCAGTACTGAAAAAAAAAAAATCGAATGTGAGGTTACATAGTTAAGTAGTGATTCAGTTTTCCATTAAAAATTATTTACTGAAAATTTAGATCCCTCCCCCCCAGTTGTGTTAGGTGTTCTGGAAGATGACAATGTGCAAAATACAGTACTACCATCAAGGGGCTTACATTTGGTGGGGGAGGGGGAGGAAGGCATGTGCAACTAAGCAGTCTAAAGTCAATCAGCCTCCAAAAATCCTCTTTAAATTTGTAGTATTGTCATTTCAATGTAAAAATAGATGAAAAACAAACAAACAAACAAACACAACAACAATACATCTCAGGAAACCAAAGGAGACCAGGAATAGAAATATTCACTAATTGTGAGGATATTTTATTCCACATATTACTGACAATAAAGAGCATCTTAGAATTCTTGAACTAATTGTATCCATTTGTAGAGCACTGGCCTCCTACACAGATGGATACTCTAGAATTCAAGTTGGCTAGAAAAAGCTAGATATAGGGCCTTTCTTCTCTGTCTCCTAAACGCTAATTTAGAAAACTATACCATCTCTGCTGAAGATTCTAGATTTTCTATTAGAAAATGGATAAACTCAGCTCAAGTATATGACAACAGCCTAAGAAAAGACAATCACCTAAGAAAGGATTTTATTCTTTTTTCTTTTTCTTTATTTTTCTCTTCTTTTCTCTCTCTCTCTCTCTCTCTCTCTCTCTCTCTCTCTCTCTCTCTCTTTCTCTCTCTCTCTCTCTCTCTCTCGTAGAACTCAGGATTAAGCCCAGGGGAACTCTACCACTGAGCTACATCTTTAGCCCTTTTTTATTTTATTTTGAGAGAGTCTTGTTAAGTTGTAGGACACTGACCTTGAACATGCTATCCTCCTGCCCAAGTTTCCTGAGTACCTGGGATCACAGGAGTGCACCATCACACCTGACAAGAATCTCATTCTTAAAGACTTCCCTCAAACTACAATATCTTTCATAGAACAGTGACAGGTGACACACCTGACAGGCACAGGCTCTCACCTCCACAGGAAGAATTAACTCTTAGGGCTATGAGGTACACCTGTGCCCAGAAACAGGTGCCGAGGGTAGGAAGAGGACTCAGGGTCAGACTCTAGGCTTCCTCCACATAGACTTGAAACTTCATGGTACTCCACGGATGTCTAAGTTAATAAAAATGAACAATTTTATAAATGTATTTTATCCTATGCCTCACATGTATGTTCCTGAGGGCAGGAGAGATCATATCGGCCATATAGCAATCATTAACTCCTTTCCTAGACTGGGTTGTTTCTGTTTTCTGTTCTTAGTCTTACACAAACTTTAATTCCTACTCAGGGAATTACTTGTCTGGATTGAAAAGCAACTACATTTGGGATAATCATGTTGGCACTGTCTGAGGTTTAAGCTATCATGTTAACTTATAAATATGAGTTCTTTCTTTTTTTTTTTTTTTGCGGTGCTGGGGATGGAACCTGGGGGCATTCTACCTCCAAGCTACAGCCCCAGCCCTATTTTTTATTCTTTATTTTGAAACAGGGTCTCACTAAGTTGCGGAGTGCCTCACTAAGTAGCTGAGGCTGGCCGCAAACCCAGATCCTCTCGTCTCAGCCTCCCAAATGCTGGGACTACAAGCATGCGCCACCACGCCCGGCAGTATGAGTTCTTTCTAAGTACTTAATGTTATATGGTTTATTTCTAGGCACTAACAGACAATGTGGTCGACAGCATGGTTAGCTATTTACCAGGATCCACTCTGTGAAGCCAGTTCTGGTAAGGCTTGAGCAAGAAGCTTTTGCCATGGTCTGAGGGGGCAGGGGCATAGGGTAGAGGAGATCCAAGTTGCTCACAGGAAATACTGTGGACATTGGAAAAGCAGAGGAAGTGGTTTATTTATATTGTCCTTTTTTGCAACAGTGTGGTGTAGCAGAATAAACATTGAATTTGAGTAATCACTAAGTTACTTATTACCTGTGTGGCTTCAGGCAAGTCAAGTAACTTCTTTAAATTTCAGCTTCCTAAGCTTAATCAGTAAAATGATAAAATAATATATGCTATTATCTATTCTAAAGTACAGTGATATAGCTCAATATTTTACAAACTCTGAAGCCCTAAATAAATGTAATTTCTTTTTTTTTTTTTTTTTGCGGTACTGGGGATTGAACTCAGGGGCATTCTACCTCCGAGCTACACCCCAGCCCTATTTTTTATTCTTTATTTTGAAACCAGGTCTCACTAAGTTGTGGAGTGCCTCACTAGGTAGCTGAGGCTGGCCATGAACCCAGATCCTTCAGTCTCAGCCTCCCAAAAGCTGGGATTACAAGCATGCACCATCATGCCCGGCTTAAATAAATGTAATTTCTTGATACTATTATTTATAGTATTATTTGAATAAGAGTGTCCACTCTAGAGTCTTTTCAGTTAGCACTTAAGTAAATGTATGCATTAATTCATTCATTTAATATAGTTATGAATGCCTACTAGAATCCAGGCACTATCCTAAGCCCTGGATGTATAATAGTGAACAAAGTACAAAACTTTGATATAATAAAGTGATAATAGAAAATGGACATGGGGAGACAATAAACAAACAATATCAGGCCATGATAAGTGCTATGAAGAAAAAACAGAATTATGGGAAGAGAATGATGGGGGTTGTCAGGAAAGGCCCCTCTGAGGAGACAGGATATTTGAGGGAACAGGAATGTATATGTTTGACAGGTCTGAGAAGCAAAGATGCCTCTGTGACTGAAGCTCAGAACCTGAAGTGAAGAGTAATAGAAAATGGCTGGAGATATGACACAGTGGTAGAGTGCTTGCCTGGCATGCATTACATCCTGGGTTCAATCCCCAGTACTGGAAGGGGGAAAAAAAGAGTAATAGAAAATGAGATTAATTTGGGTGCCAGGTCTCGGACCTGTAATCCCTGTGATTCAGGAGGCTAAAGATCACAAGTTCAAGGCCAGCCTAGGCAACTTGGCCAGACCCCTTTTCAAAATAAAAAGGGCTGGGGATGTAAGTCAGTGGTAAAGTGTCACTGGTTCAATCTTGAGGAAAGAAAGGGGGAAGAGAGGGAAGAATGAGAGGGAGGGGGGAGAGGGAGGGAAAGAAAGGAAAGAAGGTAGAAAATGAGATCAAAGAAAGGAGGGCCAATCATAGTTGTGCCTATAGGTCATGATAATAATGACTTTGTGAAATGTATTCTTAGTATAAATGAAAGCCACTACGGAGTGAGGGTAGGATATGGATTGACTATTTACTAAGTCTTAACACACGCCATATACTATGCTATTTTATAGACAATTGTAAAAAAGATGTTTTGTCTGTATTTTCTCTAAGCTCAAAGTCTGGGGTAGAAGATATTACAGTATAAAGTATGGAAAATATCATGGTAAGATAAAGCTGAGAAACCTGAAGAATGAGTAGAAATTATCTGGATTCTTATTTCAATCTCATCTAATTTCCTATTCTAGATTCTACAATAAAGGAGTGAATGGAATGGGGTTGGGGAAGGAAAAAGCATTGGGGCAGAAGGACCTATTCCAGAAAACATGGCATTCAGGGAATTAGACAAAAATCAAGATAACTGGTTGTAGATGGGAGCTTAGGTTGAAGAGAAACAGGAGTCAACTCTTTGGTTTTTTTTTAGGAGACAGAAAGTGAAACTCATTCTCTTTATTTAAACACAAACTTCACAGAAGAATTAGTACTCGAAGTTTTGGGAGATGCAGGATGGTTGAGAAGTTTAAAGGCCCAGTGCTTTTCCTATTAATTAGTAAAACCCACACTAAAAACTACCACAATAGCAAGAAATGGATGGAAAAAGAGAAAGGATACTAGCAGGGCAACAGTCTTGGGATGGAGCGAGAAAAGCATTTTCCTGCATCCAAGCACACTCCCGCACAGTGGAAAGAGTTATGATAGACTCCTCTGGAGCAGTTCAGAGGGAAACTGTAATGAGACAGACAGCCTCTTGGCATTCTCATGTGGCATTTTAGCACTGGAGTAAAGGAAGAAAAGACAACTTGCTCTATAGTTGATCCTATAGCATTTAGGAAAATGGAATTCACATGTGAAGTGAGACTAATGTGATTATACAGAGGCCATGACACCAGGATAGGAAGGCAGCAGGCACCCAGATAATTACCTATGCCAACAAGCAGCCTGTCCTCCTTAGAAGTCAGAAGTTTCTTGGGGGCATGTGGTTTTAGGCAAGATAAGTCTACCCTTCCTGTGAGAGTCACAGTGGAACACAGCCCATGGAGAGTAGGAAAGAGTATGATGATTCAAATTGTGTCAGAAGTCTAAGACTCAGCATGAACAGGATTAACGTTCTGTAATTTTCTAGGTAAGTGTGATTGGGAAAAACAATCTGTGATGATCACCTAGGAGTAAAAAGGGAAACAGTGATGAACCTTGAGGACTTTATGCTAAGTGAAACAAGCCAATCATAAAAGGACAAATACTATGATTCCAGTTGTGAGGAATATGAGCAAATTAACAGAAAGAAGGAAAGTAGAATGGAAGGAGATGGTATGGGGAATGGGGAGTTACTATTCACTAGGTAGAGTTTCAGTTTGAGAAGATGAAGAAATTTGGGATATGGATGGTGGTAATGGTTTCACAGAAAGTAAATGCACGTAACCCCACTGAAAGGTAGATTTAAAAATGATTAAACTGCTCAGTTTTATGTTACATATATTTTACCATAATAAAAAATGAAAAAAGTTCAACGAAGTTAGAAAAACTTCATTATTAAGCAGTCAATATGGAAAATGAAGAAGAAGAAGAACAACAACAACAACAAATTAAAACCCCCTTTGTATTAAAATCAAGAGATAAGTACATATCTATGAGCCCCAGGTCAGGTAGAGGACAGTCATTATGATTCGTACTAAAGGACAGCCAGTTTAAGAAGTTTAAGAACATCAGCAGACAGGCCACCATATAGCTCTCCTTCCCTCCACATCTGGCTTCCCCAGACTTCCCAGTACTCATGGTTACACTTCTGTTCAGTTTTGCCCAGTTATGTTATTCATAATAGACGAATGAAAAGTCCCAGAAGCCAGTTCTGTTTGGGAAGGTTTTCTTTTGTTCTAGGCTTCGGTGGTTAATATGCTTGACAAATTTCAGAGTCTCTCTATCTCTGTAGACCAAGGCCAAAGAATTGTTTTCTGGACTCACCGTTCTCTCTCTTTTTTTTTTTTTTGTGGTACTGGGGATTGAACTCAGGGGCATTCTACCTCCGAGTTACCCCCCCAGCCCTATTTTTTCTTCTTTATTTTGAAACAGGGTCTCACTAAGTTGTGGAGTGCCTCACTAGGTAGCTAAGGCTGGCCTCAAACTCGGATCCTCCGGTCTCAGCCTCCCAAATGCTGGGATAACAAGCGTGTGCCACCACGTCCAGCTCGTTAGCAGCTCTTCCATCTTCACCTTTGGCAATGTAGGAAGTAAAGCCACCAAATTCTGGCTCCCAGCCTTCACAGCCACAATAGAGAACTGCATCCAGGGCAAACTCAGTCTTGCTGTTGTCACGGATTAAAGTGTAGTGACCAGTCTTCCAACGCCTCAGTTCTCCCTGGCATGTGGGGACACTTGACTTTCTTGGGTTCGTCTTCCTTTGGTGCTGGGTTTGTCTGTTCACTGATCTTTTGGCTACTGCTGCTTATGGCCACCTGATTATTCTCGGGCTCTGGGGAGCTATGGTTAGTCCCTTCTTCAGTTCTATCAGCAGTACCATCTGCTTTGTCCTTTTTTTGCCCTCAATCTCTTCTTCTAAAGGGGCCAAAAAGTGAAGTTTCAGGCCTGTGAAGTTGGAGAGCAGCAAGAAGAGTGCCTTGGAGTGAAATAAGTCCATGCATTCTTTCAGTATATCAGGGAGCTTACTCTCCTCGGTTTTCTCATAAAACCTTTTGTTATGTGGACCACGGGAACTCCATTCCACATCTCCTTTCTCCAAGGCCTCACAGACCTTTGCAAATTTCTCAGGCTTAAGAAATTCCTTCAGGAGAATTTCAAATCTTTCTTCAAATTCTTCTTGAATCTGAAGTTTATATTCCATATTGAGATAAGTAGGGTTGATCCACTCATACAAAACTTCATGATCTTGCGGAATATGAGGGTTCCAAGGTATGAGAGGTTCAAAGTAGGTTGGACCCGGTCAATGAAGGACCATGAAACCAGCCACTTATAGACAAATGTGGATTTCTTCAGATAAGGCTTCAGACATCTGGTGAAAGGATACTGGAGACATTTCAAAGAAAACCAGTTTGTTCCACGAAGGGATAAGAGACTTGACAATCTGCTTCGGCTGAAAGTGTTCATCAATGCTGTACAGGTCCAGGGTGCCCCCGAAGTTCTTGTCCCAGGAAGGAACCAAGTTCAAAATGACGGCAATGCGGCGCCCCTCCAGCTCATCGTCGTGACAGAGCAGGGCATCAGTGAATTCATATTTAGCACAGGACATGTCAATGGTTGATTCCAGGTCAATACTAGAAATGTCAGAAAGCCAGGCCCGGAAATCTTCAAGCAGAAGTTTCCTTACAGCTGAGATATGAGGCTCTTTTCTCTTCTTCAAATCATCATACTGCTGGAATTCATATAAATCATTTTACTTTTCATGGAAGTCCAAGTTAAAAAGTTCCTTTTGAAGTCCTTCTAAGAAGCCCTGGCTTTGGATGAAGTTTGGTATCACGCAGTGAAGGAAGGGGTCCATGTCCATGACAATGGCTTCGTGAAAGAAAGGTATCTGGTGGCTCCAGGCCTCAGCCACCTGCTTTTTCAAGGTTTCCTCCGTGACAGCATCGTAAAACTCCGCCATCACCTCCTTTTTTCCCCTCTTCCCCATTCGGGCAGGCCCAGGTTCTGCAGGCCGCTTTCCATTCATCTCCCTGCAAGGTATAAAACCATGCCACACCGACCCAATGGTCACTGCTCTCCAGAAACTACAATTCCCAGAAGCAGGAGTCAACTCTTAAAGGTATTTCTATGTCATTGTTTTATAAGCAGCAGTAATGAGATCA
Source organism: Graphiurus murinus (assembly GCA_004027655.1). NCBI lineage: Eukaryota > Metazoa > Chordata > Mammalia > Rodentia > Gliridae > Graphiurus > Graphiurus murinus. The sequence goes on from PVLC010006010.1 coordinate 56,003, forward strand.
GTTAATTAAGTTGTAATGAGCATTTTTTTAATGGCATAGAATAAAGTATACTGGAGTGCCCTGCACATAGTAAAGGTAAGCTTTGCTTTTTAAAAGTATTTTTCTTCACTTATATGCATATATGTGTGTTCTGGGTCATAGCATAAAAGGTATTTTTTATTATGGTCAGAGTAAAAATGAACATCAGTGCTTTAGATACATTAAGGAGCACATTTTAAGGCAATGGTAAACCACTGAAATGTTTTAAGCTGGAAAATGGTATTATCAGGTATATGTGTGTGTGTGTGTGTGTGTGTGTGTGTGTGTGTGTGTGTGTGTGTTTTATTTTTATGTTTGTGTTTTGGAAAGATTACTCATGCAGCAATGTGGAAAATGGATTAGAAGCAGATGGGACTGGAGCTAGGAATCCATACAACTGACTATTACTTAATCTAAGACAAGAGAGGATGATAGTATTGAGGTAGGGTAGAAGAAATTAAAGTTTTTTTTTTTTTTTTTTTTTTTAAAGGAGACAAAAGGAAGGACAAGGAAAATATAACTTTAAAAGCCTTATGCTAAAGTTCCACATACCTCTCCTCTTAGGCTTGTCACTCCCAAATTTTTGAGAAATCTGTAAATTTTTAGTTATTACAAATACACTCACTTATGAAAATTACTGTGTGTGCTATTAATTAGCCTATATGATAAATGGACTAAGCAAAGACAGATATGGCATTTTAAGAAACCTATACCCTAAGCTATTTTCCAATGTCATCTACTGTTGGATAATGGAGACCATGTCCGTCTAAGGATCCTGAGAAAGAGCAGACCACCAAAAACTGTCTTGTGATCGTCAGACTGATGTTATCCTCACATACCTTTCCCATGTTTCCTTTATCAGAGACTAAGAACACCAAAAGTGTTTCTGACTCTTGAGATGGCCCACATTCTCCTTTGAATGTACATTCTTTGCCTTTCTAAATAAATCTCTGCACTTCAACATCTGACACATTATTAAATGAATTTGTGATTTTTGTCAAAAATCCCACTCATTCTGAGTTGAGATTCCCCTCTCTAGGACCTCCCCTGGTGACAATATGGTCTCTGGAAGTGACTATAGGAATGGAAGTTTAAATCTACAGGATCTGATAACTGATTGGTTATAGTGATGGTGAGAGAGGAAAAAGAATCTAGGCTTCTTTCTGTGTTGGTCAAATGGGAATGCTATTCACTAGGACAGGGAACACAGAAGACAGCAGAACTGGGGAAGAGGAGTTAGGTTGATCTTTTAAAATGTTTCCATTGATGTGACTTCAAGACATTAAAGGGAGACACTGGGTAGCAAATAGGATATATAGTTCTAGATCCCAGAGGAAAGGTCTGGGGAAAAAAGCTAACTGGGGACTGATTAGCAGTGATGAATGAAACCATGGCACATGGCAATAAGTAAGACATAAGATGGCTTAAAAGGTGGTATAAAAGAGAACAGATTTAAAGGATGAAAAAAAAAAGAGAGAGAGAGAGAAATCTGGAAGAGAGTAAGAAGGTGTACCTAGACTAGGACAGGAGAAAAACTTAAGGATGTTATTATCTCAGAAACAATAAGAAAAAGTGTTTCAGAAGGTAAGATTTAAGCCAGGTGTGGTGGTGCATGGTTATACTCCCAGCATTTGGGAGGCTGAGACCGGAGGATCCGGGTTCGCGGCCAGCCTCTGTAACTTAGTGAGACTCTGCACACATGCGTGCACACACACAAAACAAACAAAAAAGTGATCTTATCTGATAGTGTTAAATATTATATTTACACTGATGATTCCCAAACGTACTGATCTAGAACTCTGAAATTCAGCAGCTACACAAAAGCTCAATTTAGATGTATGATGGGCATATTAAGCTTGATAAGTTTAACACACTTCTCCAAAGATTCTTCCCCAGTTCTCCCCATCTCAGTTATCAATAAATCCACCCTGCCAGTTGCTCAGGCCCAAAGCTTTGCAGTTACCTTTAACCAGTCTCTCTCTCTCCCTTCAAATCTAATACTTAATATTATTGGAGCCAGACTAACGGGGTTCAAATTCTAATTCAGCCACTTAGTACTGAATTAAACAGGATTTATTTATTTATTTTAGTTTTTAATATGCTTTTTTGGTGCATTATAGTCTCATATTATAATGTAAATCATGTTGACAGTGACATACATGCCTATAGCACTTGGTGGGCCCCCCTTCACCTATTTATTGTAAAATACAATTCCCATGTGCTTACACTCTGCTGCCAACCCAGGGGATATATGATCTTCCTTGGGATAAAAATCAACAATTAAACAAAGAAGACTCTTTTCTGTATTGTCTCTAAAATATTCTCTTTTTATATGCATATAAATTGTGATTAAAAACTGGGTATCTGTTTTCAGTGTTAAATTTTTCCAAGAGTTACTTACCTTCCTGCCCACTCATTTAAAAAATATTTTTCATCTGAGTCTGGAAGATAAATATCATAGAAGTAGAAAGTGAAGTCGTAGTAAGACTAAGCTACAAATCCTGCTTCATTCTTAGCATTTAAACAACACAGCAATGGGGGTCCAGTAAAATCAAAACTCTGTATTATAATAAAGAGGGGGTGGGAGGATAGAAGTGAAACGGGAATATTTACTGTACTGCCTATTGACTAGATAATTACTTGATTTCATCCTTTTAGTAATAGCCCAATTTTCATCTCACCCAATTTATAGATGAGGAAACTAAACTGAAGACAGATTTAGAATATGCAGATTCAAATACAGGTAGGGCTAATGCCCAAAAAGGAATCCCCTGTTCCTACCAAATCTTGCCTCTTGGAGGTGCCAGGATGACAAACGAGAACTAAGAAAGGTTGTTAAATGGTCATTAAATTTATCCATCACTAAATTTCTGGGTAACTTAGCATGTCTGACTTTCCATGAACCCAGTTATTGCTGTGTGATGGCAACTCCCTTACCTGTGGACATAAAAAATGGGATGCGGAACTTTCCACTCAGCACCCGGGCCCGCAGATTCTGCAGTGTGCTCCCATCAAATGGCAGGGCACCGCACACAAGCACATAGAGGACAACTCCAAGACTCTGCATCCCAAACAGAGAGTATGTACAATTAATTGCATCAGAGGAAACAAAAGAGGCCATTATGGAGTGTGTGTGTAGATGATGGTGAGTCACACATTCTTCTTTGCTTTCAGACTTGAACTTGGGGTAAAATCCCCAACTTTTTTCAGTACTCATCCTCTAAGGGTAAAGCAACAACAGGAGGAATCTGTTCTTGATAATGCTGCCCGTCCATTCTGAAATCTGAGGCTCAGCTCATAAGATGAACACTGGAGGAAAGACTGCACAAAGAACTGGGAATTGAAAAAACAGGTGACCATCTTTTCCACTTGCATGCAGCATTTTGTGTCCTCCAGAATAAGATGTCATTTGTGATGGGGTGGACAGGGCACAAGAGAAGAGAACTACTTACCCAGATGTCCACTTTGGGCCCATCATACTCCTTTCCTTCAAAGAGTTCCGGTGCAGCATAAGGAGGGCTGCCACACCATGTCTTCAGCAGCTGCCCAGGAGTGAAGAGGTTACTGAAGCCAAAATCTAGAAAGGTAAATAAATGGACACAATTCCCGTTATTACAATCCAGCAAACACCAGTCTTTAGGTCCTAAATAATTAACTTTAAATATCAAATGCAAAAAGAGAATGTTTGGACACTAAGTAGCCAGCCAGTTGAATTTTTTAAAAAAGTAAACAGAAAGAGAGGAGTCGGAAGGAATATTAAGTAAAAGTAAACATGAATGATTTATGTCAGCAAGAACAGCACTGATCTGTCATAAGCCTAGGTAAAGGGAGGTGGGTGGCACTAAAGGGACAAAGTGGATGAGTGGTGTTAAGACCATTTCAGAATCAGCAAATACTTAGAGGCATCCTCAACTAGCCTCAGAATTTTCATACATTTTTACTTCTTCTGACAAACACATTTATGACCATTCAAAAATCAGATAAAATATCATTATTATCAAGATGATTTATTAAAAATGAAGAATATGCAACTTATTTATAAGTTGAAGCAAGAACATTTACATTTTAAGTTTCTTTGTATTTTAAGTCTTCCCCCTTTTCACTATTTGAAGAGGGACTGGATGGGAGATAGCAGGGGTAAGTCTTTGGGAAGGAAACTAAGAAAATGAGCAAGAATATCCACCAGAGGATAGAGAGTCACTGGCATATAAACAATTTTATTTATAAACAACTCCTATAACTGAGAACTTCCTCCTGCCTCAAGCATACCCACTCCCTGTAACCACAGCACCCCCAAAGGACAGGCACCTACCTTCTCCCTGTAACTTGCACCTCCCTTCCCCTCTCCTGCCAACAACTGTGTCCTTCTGCTCTTCCCTTTTTCTACCTTCTTCTACAGAAGGTGTTTTCAAGTAAGCATCTGCTGATTGTAACTGTCTCTTTTTGTTCTGTATTTTCTCAGAACTAATTCTTGCTCTTACAGCTTCCACTATCATTTGTTTGGGGATAATTCCCCAAATTTCCATTTCTGGCCCTGGTGCTAGTCTCAAGTTCCTGGCACCAACTTCTAGACCCGCTTGCAAAGAAATGCCACAAATCCATCCTTTTCCAAAATCAAATCTGTTTTTCCAGTGATGTCACTATCCTCATCAATGTCATTACCATCTCTATTCTATGAACCCTGGAGTCATCTTTAGTCTCTTTTCCTATTTCAAGTTAGTATTACTACTCTTTTACTGCTTCTACACTGTCCCTCTTATTTTATGTTCTCCTCATTTTTGGCCTAGGATGATGCTAGGCTTAGTATATATGTCATTCCATTTCCCTCTGTGCCATCCATTCATAGCACAGTGAATGTTACACAAATCACATCTTGTTACCTCCCTGCTCAAAAACATTTGGTGGCTCCCTTCTGCTAGCAGAATTATTTTACTCTCTTACCGTTGTCATTTAAGGTCCTTTACCACTCACCCCTACCCTTCTTTCCAACTTATCCCTGTCCATTCTAACATTACTAGTCTATCCACATCCTGTGCCTACATGGCTTTCTTACAACACTTCCTTTCTGTGCCATGCCTTTTCCATCTTCAAAACATGACCCATGTTCATGGACCAGTCAAGTATTATTTCTTATATGAAGCTTCAACTGATTTCCAACAGAAAATACCATGTCAATGGCTTCCTCCTCAATGCTTTCCAGCCTCATATTATTCTCAGTTGTATTATGTATTTATACCCTCCACTAGTAAGGAAATGGAGAGGATATAGTTTGGTTTATCCTAGTCTTTACACAGTGTGTGTGCGTGTGCGTATACTAGGGATTGAACCTAGGGGCATTATATCTCTAAGCTATACCCCCAGACCTATTTTATCTTTTATTTTTGAAACAGGGTCTCTCTAAGTTGTGGAGGGCCTCACTAAGTTGCTGAGGCTGACCATGAACTTGTGATCCTCTTTCTCAGCCTCCCAAGTACTTGGATTACAGGTGTGTGAGTCACTAGGCCTGGCTTACACAGTGTTTTTAATACACAGCAGAAACTCAAGAAAGGGCCATGAAATTAAACTGCAATATAATCATTGGGCCAATCCCCTCCTCCACTCCTTGCTGCTGGTACCTTCTTATACTGACAATGGCAGCTGGCCAGCTACTAGAATCTCTACCTCCTAGTCATTCCTCCAAAGGTTCTAAAATTAACTTACTGATCTCAAGGCACTTAGAAGATAGGCCATGATTAGAATCATTATAGCTATGAGAAACCAAATACACTCACTAGCCAATAGATATAAATGCCTCTTCTGTGAAGTCTTCATGGATTCCTCATAAGAATTGTTCCCTACTTCCTCTGTACTCTCCTATTACTTTGTATTTCCCATTTAGTTATTTGCACATAAATAAAACCTGTTATTGTAGCTCCTTAAAAATACCCTATCCCTTGGGTAGAGATTCTCTCTTTCTCTCTACTTAAGACCCCTTTATTCTTCTTTAACTTTCATGATACCTAACATAGTGTCTGGACACAGTGGCGCAAGACTATAATCCCACCTATTAGGAGGCTGAAGCAAGGGAATCTTGAGTCCAGCCTGTTCAACACAGGGAAACCACATTTCAAAAACAAAACAAAAAAACCCATAAGCACAGTATGTACTTAACAAACGCTGACTATAAATAAAACTGCATATATGCCCTACCAACTAACCTACTGTTGTTTTGAAACATAACTTTAATTTATAACTTTGAGTCTGCATACACGAAAAGTTGTTAAGATTATTCTTAGGAGTGGGGATAAGTTGTTGAAAATCCCTACAAATAAGATTCAGCAAAGTAGATGTCTCTGAGAATAATGTAGAAAGGCAACTCGTATTGATTTTTTAAAAAACTGGTTTGCAAAGACCTTTACCAGGTCCTTCTCCATGATTGGCCTTCTTCTCTACAGAACAGAGGAGAAATGAGTGACACTGGTGTGATTGGAGAGAGAAGCCCAAAAGAGAGAATCATGGAGGTTTGTTGTTGTTTCTGTTTTAAATGGAAACCTCAACAATCTAAGCAATGAATTTAATCCAGTTATCTTTAAATTCTCCTACTAAGCCACTTGAAATATATAGATTTTACAGGTTGAACTAGGAATGTTCTAGTACAGTGTGTGTGTGTGTGTGTGTGTGTGTGTGTGTGTGTGTGTGTGTGTGTGTGTGTTGCTGGGGATTGAATCCAGGGGCATTCTACCTCCAAGTTACACCCGCAGCCCTATTTTATTTTTTTATTTGGAAACAGGGCCTTGATAAGTTGCTGAGGCTGGCCACAAACCTGTGTGATGCTTCTGTTTCTGCCTCCCAAGTACTATGATTATAGACATGTGCCACTATGTCCAGCTTTATCTACAATTAATAACCTTTTTGCCCTTTTAATCTATCAGAGAAGGTAAGGCACAAACTTAAAAGCAAGAACTTGTTTATAGTTCTACCAAACAGGAAATCATTTCAAAGAAGACGATGTCAAAGAAAGGAGCTTCAGTGATGGCTATGGACTTTAGATTGCTATCCGCTTTTTATATGAGGAGTGAACGTACAAGAATGAATGGTTTATATTGAGCCTGGCAATTAAAGAGGTCCACATCTGGAGCAGCACCAGCTTCCACAGCATGTTACAGTCAAACTGCTGGTCTTACCAGGTAGATAAGATGACCAGATGCAAAATTTACGAAGAATCAACAACAACAAAAACATTGCTGGCTTGGTCTTCCTTCTTATTAGTACCAAACAAAATCCTCTAGTCTTAGAGAACTGTTGAGAAATCTTCTATAAGCATTCCAAGTGTTGTTCTTACTCCTAATTCTAAGACTTTGCACATTTAAGCAAGATTTGATATCCTTTGTTTTGGAGCCCCCTCCCCCACCCCATCTGATAAAAGCAGCTTCCTCCAGTGAAGGAGCCTGGGGTGTCCCAATTCTTTCATGAATGTACCAAATCTATAGGATCTGGCCCCCTTTCCCTTTTCCACATACATATGATTACAAACTGAAGTAACTGTTTTCTTTGAGAACACACTGCTTATCTCACCCTCGCTATCAGCGGCTCTTCAAGGACTTTACAGTAATCTTCAATACTGCTATGAATCTTGAAAGCCAAATTCTGTCTAGTTCACTGTGCATTAAGCTAAAACATACCTTATTTCTGAAAATTTAAATTATTCATGCAGGGGAAACCTTGAGTTATTAACATGTATTAACTCTGAAACGCATTTTGAAAGTTCAGTTCCTTCCAATCAACACTTCAGGAACTAAACAACTGGGATGGGGAGAGAACCTCCTCTTTATCCTCTTAGTTGCTTGCCTTTGGGGACATTTTGCTACACATTTTAAGAGACCTGGAAGATAGAAAGATAGCTAAAACTCAAACTAGTCTATTTTAGGTTTTGTTGGTAGTTTAGGGAAGGACGAGGGGAATACTGACATTAGTGGTGGGAAGGAATAGGTGGGTAACAGAGACATGTGGAAGAGAATTACTAAGACTTTTGCTGTTTTTCATTATCAGCACATACATACAACTGAAAAAACTGAAAGATCACCCAATTTGGAAGAGAAAATTCTCATAACTAAAAATTAAATCAATGAGTAAAAACAAATGAAGAAGAATATCCATTGACTTGCAGCAGAAATACCAAAGAAGCAAGCAAAGATTCAGAACCTAGGTTTGATCTGTTACCTTGAACCTAGAAAATCACATTTCCATTCCATAGGCTTGTTCAACTTATTTTGGCAATGAAGCTGTTCTTATTTATATCTTTTGTTATTTAATTTTTTGTGGTATTGGGAATTGAACTCAGGGGCATTCTACCTTCAAGCTATACCCCAGCCCTATTTTTTATTCTTTATTTTGAAACAGGGTCTCACTAAGTTGCAGAGTGCCTCACTAGGTAGCTGAGGCTGGCCATGAACCCGGATCCTCTGGTCTCAGCCTCCCAAATGCTGGGATTACAATCGTGTGCCACAATGCCCGGCTCTTTGGTTATTTATTTACTAAAATTTCTTAACTGTATTTTTTTTTTTTTTACTCTTTTACAAATATCCAAGTTCCTTCTTTTCCTTCACTCCTTTGTTGAACACGGGTTTATAGAACTCTTCCAATGGGTGTAGCCATTTACTGGTTTCTATGAAAGAACCAAAAGTCTAAGAGATACAATCCTAGTAAACAACTCAAAAAGGAGTTAGAACTTTAGTGGTCAGGATCTGGAGCGGTAGAGGGGGAACATGCAAAGGGAATTCTGAATGGTAGCAGTGGAAAATATAAGCAAGGGCAGAACAATTAGAAATAGTTTGCTAAGTTCAAGGGTAATCAAGAGACTGCCCCAGGCTTGTAGTTACAGGCAGCAAGAATTTTCTGTAAGAGTGAATATAGCATCAGGTCAAAGTGCTGATTTCAATGACAGAACGAGAACCTTAGGTTTCATTCTGTGAGCTTCTGCTTTTCTTTCTTTCCCTCCCCCCCAATTTAAATTTTTACTATAATTCAGATATAAGAAATTTGGTTATGAATTAATTTGGTTATGAATTAATTATAAACTTTGGTTCTTGATACATTCTTTTCATTATCCCACTAATGGACTGCTTTTGTGGATTTACTTTTTCCTACAGCTTTTTGAGAGAAGGAATATGAAATGTAAGAAACATATTTCACAGCCCTTTTTATTTTTTGTTTGGAAACAGGGTCTCACTATGTTGCTAAGATTCTCAGTAAAATGCTCAGGATGGTCTTGAACCTGCGATCCTCCTGGAACTGCATCTCAATTACTGGGAGTACAGGTGTGTGCCACCACACCCAGATACATTATTCTTTTACATTGCTGAATAATATTCCATGGTATGAGCCGGGTGTGGTGGTGCACACTTGTAATCCCAGTACTTGGGAGGCTGAGACAGGAGGATTGCTGGTTCTCGGCCAGCTCCAGCTACTTAGGCCCTCTGCAACTTAGTGAGACCTTGTTTCAAAATAAAGGGGGAAAAAAAAGGGGGGGCTGGGGGTGTTAGCTAAGAGGTAAAAATGCCCCTGGGTTCAATCCTCAGTTCTGCCCCCCCAACAAAACAAAAACAAATAAATAAAAATAAAAAATTATATAAACACATCTCAGTCTGTGTTTTTTGGAAAGGTATGTTAAGTCCTGTAAGGTGACTGAAAAGACTAAGTGGGGAGAATAAAGGTAAACATGCTTCATGTTTTGCACACAAATGCAGAATTTGTATAACCACATGATTTCATAGTTGTGATCTCAAAAAAGGAATTTCTCCTTTAATTTTTCTTGCAGTTAATGTAAGAATAATCTAAATCTCTAAGCTTTTGAAGTGTTAGAGGTAGAGATGGTCTAGTGAAGATGTAGTAGTAATGTTTTATCCATAAAGGTGACTTATTTGTTCCGTGCAGTGATATTATAGCAAAAATCATTTATTAGCAAAAGGAGATGTCTCCACCTAACAAAGAAATCAGAAATGTTTGTTTGATATTGAGTTGAATGTTTGACTCTAACACTTTTCTACATACAAAACATAAGCTTCTTGAAAGTTCTTCATAATTGCACTCTAGAAGAATTTAGTATGTCCTAAGTACTTAATTTGATTGGAGTATCCGTATGTTGGTTAATTTCCTTATGAGTCCCATGATGGAAAGACTGAAAAATGAATTGGAGAGAAATTAGATTATCAGGTTCTGTTAAATTGTTACATGTATCTTACTTAAATTTCTGTCATTAATTTATATCCACCCAATTATATAAAGTAAATTTGGAGGAAAAAAAATTCCATGGTATGGTTATACCACATTTTATTTATCTATTCACCCACTGATGGACATTCATCATTCATGCTGTTTCCACTTTTCACCTATATGAATAATGTCCTATGATCATTCATATAAATTTTGTGCAGAAGTGTTTTCATTTCTGTTGGATATATACCTAGGAATGGAATTGCTGGGTCACAAGGTTAATTATATGCTTAACTTTTTGAGGAACTGCCAAACTATTATTCAAAGTGGCTGACTAATTTTATATGCTCCACCAGCAATGTACAGGCTTCTATTTTCTGCACATCTTTGATAACTTGTTACTGTCACTATTGTTATTAGGCCAGCCTAGTGGGTGTGAAGTGGTATCTTACTATGGTTTGATTTGTATTTTTTTGGCGGTTAATAAAACTGTGAGCATTTTTCACATGCTTATTACTCACTTGCATATTCTCTAGGGAGAAATGTCAATCAAATATTTTGCCCATTTTTAAATTGGGTTGTCTTTTTAACATGGAGTTGTAAGGCACAAGTCTCATATGATTTGCAACTATTTCCTCTCATTCTGTGGATTGTCTTTTCACTTTCTTGAGGGTGTCCTTGGCTAAAGAAAAGTTTTTAATTTTGATGAGTCTAACCTACCTATATCTTCTTCTGTTACTTAAATATCTATTTGAAAGAATAGAGAAAGGGGGAGCAAGATTAAAGATTAGGGGACACCCATAAGTACTTTCTATTTCTATTCCAAGGTACAAGAATAGAAAGAAGAGACAGCACAAAGGAGAAAGGCTGGTTAAAGACGAAAATCAGAAAAACAGCATTATAACAAGGAAGCTAAGAGAGGAGAAAAGCATTCAAAAGAAGGAAAAGGTGGTTTATAGCATCCATATAATGGCATCCAAGTATTGTGTAACGTTTCTCTGGGGAAGACAATGATGACACAGTTATTCTAGTTTAGAAATGGTATCATTCCCCCTCAGAATTTTCATGTTTGTTTTAAAAACAGGTTAAATTATAGGAATCAACTACAAACATTATCCAGATTCATTCTAAATCATTAGAACAAGTCACTGGATAAAATAAGCCATTTCATACCAAGTTTAGTAATCAATAAATAACAATCCTAAATTATTAGTAAATTCATTCAGAGTGTTTGAAATGAACAGGTTGGCTATACAATTCAGTGGCAAGAACCCTGGGGAGTCCAGGGTCTTGGGAAGACCCAGAACTGGATGTCCTCCATCCAACTCTCTCGGTACAGTTTTCCACTGGAGCAACACTCGTCAGGACACTGGGTCAAGTGGTCTCAGTGGCTTTCTTCTAGCATACCTTTCTGCCAGGTTGGAAGCAATGAAGGCAGCCAACCACGAACTGACACCTTGAGCCAAAATTAATCTTTCTTTAAGTTGTTTTTCTAATGGATTTTGATCACAGCAACAAAATCCTGGCTAACATACTATCATAGGCTGAAGTTTGGCTCACATGGTCCAACATGAAGAATATCAGTGGACCAAACACTGGTGAAATGTAAACAAGAAAACTGAAGGGCAACAACTTTAACATACAGAAAAAGAGCAACAACAAAAGAAAAAAGAGAAGGCAAAGAAAAGATTAAGAAAGATCTAGGAGTCCCAGGCACTGTGGTGCATGCCTATAATCCCAGGCTGAGACAGGAGAATCAAAGATTCAAGGTCAGCACACAGTAACTTAGTAAGGCCCTGTTTAAAAAATGGATTGTGGGTATATCTCAGCGGTAGAAATCCTCTGGGTTCAACCCTCAGAAACACACACACACACACACACACACACACACACACACACACACACTCAGTGTTAAGTTCAAAAGTTTAAATATATTCCATAGTTTTGAAGTGCACTAAAAAGTAACAAAGAAAAGGGGAGGGAGTCCTATCCATGAATGTCTGTGTTCTTAAAACAATATGGAGTAGATCAAGTAAATTATGGCACATCTAATTGATATGTAATCATTAAATGTGACGATTATAGGGAGCAGCATGGGAAAAACATTTGACATAAAGGATAAAAGCAGCTTATAAAATTGTATATATACTGATTATAATTATGAAAAACGTGTACAAAAAAAGACAAAAGGAAATGCATTCAAAATGATAGTCTTAGAGGGATGATATTAACAGTTTGAATATTTAGAAATTGTATTCAAATTTCCTATAGAATGCTCATATTAACCTCTAATTAAATTTGTATTTTAAATATAATGATGTTAAATATCACTTGAACAATAAGAACTAAAACACTGAGAAGTTAGTTTCAAATAATTCTCAGGAACCAATGTCAATAAAAATATTTTATATCCTTTTCTGTTTATTGGCAATGGGAAAAAAAGTTTTGAGCTGTAGAGTCAACATTAAGATGATGCTTATTCTAAAAAGTTACAGAAGAGTTGCAATAGAAGAAATTGGGTATGATAAGTCCTCACACCCACACTGCAGAAGCCCGATGGGTGTTCTCTTCATGTGGCTGATGGTCAATATTCTCCTCTCACAAGTGGCTCTTAACATAATTTAAGTCTCTTTTCCAACCCCCACCCTTGTTGGTCAGCATCTGTGTGTAGGCTAAAGTGGCAACTTTAATCCCTTTTTCATAATACAGAGCCAAAGACTTTAATTAGAACTGTATGTCTGTCTTCTGGGATGGTTTAAATGCCAGAGGTTACTATCAATTTTGAGACTTAAAATTCTTTGTTCTAGGCAAGATTAGGAGCCTCAGGATTTATAAGGAAGTGATACTGTATCGAATATTGAGTAACACGGTAGGGGAAAGAGAGAAGAACGCATGGCAGTAATTAAGAAATCAGGACAACAGCAACAAGAAATTTTCTCATTTGGTCCACCTGGACTTCTCTGTTGGCTGACCAAAGGACAAAAGCAGACATAAACAAATTGGGCACAACCTTCAGCCAGTTCCAATGTTCTCAGTATCTGCAACATTTACAGTACAGCTATGATTGACAGTCAACCTCTTGAGGGGCAATGGGGCTTCACTTCCTTGCTATATAAGTCAATACCTTGCAAATGTGGAGCATAGAGAAAAGTGAAGCAGGAATATATTTATTCATCCCAAATGAACAATCTCACCAGAAAACAGTGACAAGATCCTTCATTTTTTCAAATCAAAAGGCTTTTGAGGCCGGGCATGATGGTGTATGTCTGTAATCCCAGTACTTGGGAGGCTGTGGCAGGAGGATCGCAGGTTCGAGACCAGCTTCACTAACTTAGTGAGACCCTCTGCAACTTGGCAAGACCCTGTTTCAAAATATAAATAGGGCTGGGGTGAAGTTCAGAGGTAGAAAGCTCTTGAGTTCAATATTCAGCACCAACAAAAGAAAAAGCTTTTAAGGACTCACACCTTCAAAACTGTGACTGCAAGAACAAGGATTAAAAGCAGAAAGAATTCTGGCTCTTGCTTAATTTCTCAATGGACTTAAAGTGGGAGGAGGATGCAACAAGTTGTTGGCTGATCTTGATGGAAATAACTCAAAGAACCAAAGATTGCCTGGTATAGTAGTGCACGCCTGTAATTCTAGTACTTGGGAAGCTAAGACAGGAGAACAGCAGGTTGGAGACCTGCCTCAGCAAGTAGTGAGACTCTCGTCAATACCTAGCGAGACTGTTTCAAAATGAAAAAATAAAACAGGGCTGGAGATGAGGCTCAGAGGTAGAATGCCCCTGGGTTCAATCCCCAGTACCACTAAATAAATAGTAAATAAATACATAAATAAATATGAACCAAAGATCAACACCAGTGGAGAAATACTATATATATGTATACACACACACACACACACACACACACACACACATATATAATTTTTACTATTAAGGTGGACTGTTAAAGTGGAATGTGACATAGATAAAGAACTAATTCTGATTTTTCCCTACAGTATTACTGACCTAAAAATCAGGGGACCCAAAGGTTTTATTTGGAATTGAACAAAACACAAGTCATTTGTGGTTCTCAGGATAATGGTAATGATGAAGAATCAAAATTCTCAAGTATAAAAGTATTAGTTCACTCTTAAAAACAGATCTTGGGAAGTCCTCAGTGTTTAGTAGTCACTCCAACCCCTGGCTGAACTTCCTGACTAGGAGCTAATAAAGAAGTAGTGCCAAAAAGTACTGACTCATGAGCATATATAACCAAGAAAAAATTCTTTCATGGGGAGAAGGAAAAATCAAGTAATGATCATATATACACATATACATACATACATACATACATACACACACACACACACACACACACACACACACACACACACACACCATGGTCTTTTGTTTGTTTGTTTGTTTTGGCTAGGGGAGGATGGTTGGACCAGCATTAGATTGGCATTTTCAGTGAACTGGTATTTTCCCCGAACACTTCTTAGCAGGTAGTATCAATGAAAACAGCTACTATAAAATAATAAACCAATCTCCTCCATTCTATTATAAAAAGCACTACCTCAATACTTCTCATAAAAACCTAAAAAAAATATATGAAAACTCCTCCCTAACATAGGATCTTTACATCAAACTTGGTATTGAGTAAGTAAACAAAGGAAAGAGTAGTAAAAAAAGATACTTTCTATAAAACATGCAAACAATATGAACTGGAGCTCTTGGAAATCTTAATGAGTACTATTATAATTTTAAATCATACAAATTAGTCCAATCATTTAATCAGCCTTCCTTCTTTTCTTTCCTTTCTTTTTTTTTTTTTTTTCTTTTTCTTTCCTTCTCTTTTTTTTTTTGTAGCACTGAGGATTGAACCTAGGGGGCATTCTACCTCTGAGCTACATCTCTAATTAATTTTTATTTGGAAGCAGGACCTTGCTAAACTGCTGAGGCTGTCTTTGAACCTGTGATCCTCCTATCTCAGCCTCCCAAGTACTGGGATTATAGGTGTGTACCACCAGGCCCAGCTGGTAAGTTTTATTAATAGGCAAACTATACTAATTTTTAATGTACCTTTTATATGACATGATGAATGAAAGTCTTCTTAAATTCTCAACAGAAACTAAAGACATCAAATGGAAGTACCATGTATTGGGCCAATAACAATATTTTCCAGATTACAAATTAAGATATACAATCTGATAAGCCAAAGCCTACTTTTTGAGAAAAGAAGGTATGATTATCATTTAAGAAACTCTAAGATGTTACCTAGAAGGTATGAGTAGGTAACAAAATACTCCCCTAGGTTAAAGCTAGTAGAATAAACATAATTCAAATGAGATGTGAAAAGTATCTCATTTAAAAGGTAGTATATAGATACGGTAATAGGAGTAGGATAATCTGGATAATCCTATGTTTTTGATGGACCACAAATGTGTTCTCAGTACCATGTAAACAAGACAGACATGGTCCCTGCCCTCATGAAGATTAGCACAGCAAAGATGATACAAATAAAACAAACACAACTAGCTACTTAATTATAATCCTATGAGTTTTAAAGAAAAGTTCAAAGGGAAATTGGCATACAATAAAGAGGCTTTCTTGAAGGAAATTCTATCAAGAGTTCAGAAAAATCAATGAGATAAAGAAAACCAAGGTTAAACTTGGATTAGAATGTAAAGAAAACTGGGATCTATTTACTTGAACAGTTAACCAGTATTTTCCAACTTTTTTTTTATTTACAAACTACATCCCAAGAAAGAAATTAAAAAAAAAAATTTGGAGCCGGGCGTGGTGGCGCACGCTTGTAATCCCAGCATTCGGGAGGCTGAGACCAGAGGATCCGGGTTCGCGGCCAGCCTCAGCTACCTAGTGAGGCATTCCGCAACTTAGTGAGACTCGGTTTCAAAATAAAGAATAAAAAATAGGGCTGGGGGTGTAGCTCGGAGGTAGAATGCCCCTGAGTTCAATCCCTAGTACCGCAAAAAAAAAAAAAAAAAAAAAAAAAT